>JAODAL010007561.1:0-124319 GCA_025379985.1 Phyllomedusa bahiana
CGCCCCCAGCTCCCCAAATCAAACGGTACATTTGCTGACCTTCAACAACTCACCCGGGACCTGCCTACGAGGCAAGACATTTCTTCTATGACCCGACAATTGCTTGAAGAATATAGAAAGGAACTTGCCCGGTTCCGTTCAGACCTCTCCACAGTGTCTAATACAGTTGAATCCCTTTAACAAGCTCAAGCATCATCTTTGGCTATTCTGTCGGCCCTACAGGGGGTAGTACAACAACATGCCTCCCAACTGTTTCACCTGCAACAACACCTGAACGATGTAGAGAACAGGGGGCGTCTTAACAATCTGCCAATCCGAGGACTTCCTGAAACGGTTCCCGCATCTGATCTCTACTCCGCTGTCGCCTCCATTTTTAATGACATTCTGGATCGTCCCTCGACAACCCATATTGAGCTTGATAGGGTGCATAGAGCCCTACACCCTCGGAATCAGGACGAACAACACCCTAGGGATGTGATCTGCCGCATCCACTTCTTTCTACTTAAAGAAGAAATTATGACTCGGGTGCGGAAGGGTCGCTCTCCATCCTACAAGGGCACTCCTCTGCAGATCTACCCAGACTTGTCTCGCCATACTCTTGCCCAGAGGGCTATGTTGAAACCAATTCTTCTGTGTCATTAAGGAATTGCAAAATAGATGGGTTTCCCCTTTTCGCCCTCATTGCCCGTCAGGGGCGCGCTCTTATACTAACGGTCCCCTTGAGGATGTTCCTTTTCTACAGGACTTTTCTACAGTCCCTGCCGGACTGGCCTACTCTCTCTTCCCCAATGAGCAGGAGGCCCCAGGATGGGCCCTTGGCTGGACCTCGGCCTCTTGGACTCAGCCCTCCCCCCCAGGAAGTCCCGTAACAGGCGGCCCCGAGTTACCAAAACATACTTGGTCTCTGGCTCCTCCCCTGCCCAGGATTTGGACGGTGCTACCTGACCTTGCCATTAGTAACATTTGCTTTAATGTCTGTTGTGGTCTTCCCTTGTGAAGTGGTGTGGGACCGTGGTTCTCCGTATGGAGCTCCCAGCTCCTACCCTTCGTTACACTAAGCTAACGGTCCCTGTCTTGTTTTATGCTGTGTATTTCACTCTGGTTATAATTCTGTAACATGTTTTTTGTATATCAGCCTGGTTTTTCTTTTTCATGATCAATCTTTATTTTCTTAAAGGAGCTCTCTCTGCACCTTCCCTGTCTTCTGCGTTACCCACGTAGGTTTGGGACCCTCTCTTTGCCAACTTTTGGCTCAAAGGTCTCCCTGGTTTTTGGATGCTAGAAGTGTTTTCTGCAGGGGTTCGGTCCCTCTGCCTTATTTGTTCTGTTTGTTCTGTTAGATTTTGCTTTCCCCCTTTTTTTTTTCTCTCCCCTCTCCTCCCCTTCTTTCTCCGTCGGGCCTCGGGGTTGGCAGCATACAACATCCTCTATCCCCCTTGGATAAATGGGGGACCTTAATATAGCCTCCTTTAACGCCAAGGGCCTAAACGTCCCTATGAAACATTCCCAAATTCTCTACCATTTTCACAGGAAGCGAGCTCATATAGTGTGTTTCCAAGAGACTCACTTTAAAACTTCACAGGTCCCAGCCATTAAAAATAGATATTATGTGGAATGGCACTGCGCCAACCATTCCGTTGCAAAGAGCAGAGGGGTAGCTATCGCCCTCCACAAGTCGTTGTCACATCAGGTATTGGACTGTATCGTGGATCCGGAAGCTAGATATGTCATCCTGATCTTGTCCATAAACGGCAAAAGGTTGCATCTCTGGAGACTCTTCATAGCAACTCCTCTCCCGTCTGTTTTAGGAGAGCTGTGGCTGGTGGAGGTGCTTCCTTTTTGAGGCTTCTGGGGCGGCTGTGAAAGTATGCCGGCAGGTTTTTATGAGTTTGGAAAAAAAGAGGGGGGCCCCTGGCTAGGCATCTAGGGATCAGATGGCTTCCTCTTTTGTCCCGTGCTTGAACTCCCACAGGTTTTAGTCCATACCACATCTAAAATTTTGGTCGGGAGTTAACCTGTATTATTCCAAACTTTTCAATTGCCCGGACCCCCCCGTTCCGCTTCAGTGAACAATCCCCCTTCCCCCTTTCCCCGAAAACACCCGGAATTTCTTTAGAACCCCTTCCAACTGATGAGATTAAATTGGTAGTAGAGGACCTTCCCGGGGGGGAAATGCCCTGGTCCGGATGGGTTTGGCTCATTTTTTAAGCTTTTTTTTACCTCCCTTTCCCTATCCTAATCGCCAATTTAAAGCCATTTTCTACCCCTTTCCCTCCCCCCCAACCCTTTTGAAGCCAAAAATTGCCCCAAATTCCAAAAAGGGAAGAACTCCCCCAATTTTGTGGGGAACACAGCCCATTTCCCTCTGAATGTGGACCGAAGGGTATAAATAAATTGTTGGGAACCGTCTTAATCCTCTCTTGCCCCCATTGTACCCCCCGGACCAGGTTGGCTTTGTCCCGGGAAGGGAGGCTGGGGGACAAACTGCTCAAAACCTTGGATGTAATTCAATTTGCCGGTTCCCAGGGGGTATCCTTGATGATCCTGTCGCTCGATGCTGAGAAAGATTTCGACAGGATTTCCTGGGACTCCTTGTCGTCCTCTTTGCGCGTTGTTGGACTGGGCCCCTTTTTTAAAAGCCGGGGGTTTTATGGTTTTATGATGCCCCATCCGCCGGGTGCGCATTAATGGAACGTTATCTGACCCTTTTCCATACGTAACGGTACAAGCCCAGGGGTGCCTGTTGTCCCCGTTGCTTATTTCCAAAATCATGGAGCATTCTTCTGGAGTCCATTCGCTCCAACCCGGACATCAGGGGTAACACGATCGGCGGTCGCGAACTTAAATGCCTCTTACTTCTCTCCATTCCTTGATGTCCGAGTTGGCACAATTCAGTGTTTGGTCTGGTTACAATTGTTACAATTATTGGGAACACTAAATAAACATGTTGGGAACACTAAATAAACATGTTTTCCAAATGCTGTATATTGCGTTGTTCATTTTTTTTTATTAAGGAGCTACAAGTGATTTTATCACCTTCTGTGCTTTCTCTGGTTTCCCAAGTGACTGACCTGTGTGCTTCCCCCCCTGCTGTTTGTTCTATCTGATAGCAGGGAGTGACGTCATCAAACAGGTCACGTAGGCAGCTCACGTAGGACAGTGAGAGCTTGTTTGCCCTCTGATCTTTCAGACAAAAGCCAATAATTACTGCTGTATACTTTAGCTCAGAAGCTTCCCTGATCCTGACAGCATGAGAATGATCTAATTAGCAGAGGTCTGAATACAGGAGCTCATATGCTAATTACAGACAGCTTGACCAGGAAGTGACAGAGCAAAGCAGCATTATTTCATTCTTGCATCCTATGAAACTTTGAGATGAGACAACCCCTTTAATGTTTTATCTTTATTACAGCTAAAAGATAGAAAGTCAAAAAATACAAAGTTGGGGCTGCAGCTCAAATTTGAGAAATAAAAAAAGTTTTATTTTTTTTAAAGTACTAAAACATAACAAAAACTCTATTTTGTATAATTTGGTATCTTTGAAATCATAGCGACTCTGCAGAATACATAAAGAATGTCATTCATCTGAACAGTGAACTGCATAAATGGAAAACCTCTGCAACAATTTAGTACTTTTGGGGCTTTCCCAGAAAGGTCAAAGGGCAAATAGTATGGTACATCAAAGGGCAAATTTGAGGACTAGATCAGGTGTCAATATTATTTGTTTGGCAACTATTCTTCAAATTCAGAGCCATCCCTCCATATACTATTAACCTTTCTACATTGTTACCATGTGTAAGGGCATGTTCACACTGCGTTTTTGGACGAGGTTTTTGGAGCGTTTCCTTGCCCAAAATGCCTTCAGTTCATTTAATTGATTCCTATGTAAAACCTTGTTGTAGTTCACACACAACAAGGTTTTTACACGCTTCTTTGGAAGCAATGAAAAATAAGTGTGATGTCAATTCTTGAAGCGAGTCTTCGGTGCGGTTTAGGTGCGGTTTTCCCGAACGGTATTGGCGCGTTTTCGGTGAGGTTTTCAACGCGGTTTTTGTCCTGGCTATTCATTTGTATGGATGAAAACCTCGGCGAAAACCTGATCCAAAACCTCATCCAAACCTGATCAAAGCCTCGTCAAAAACCTCATCTGAAGAAGCGTGTTCCAGGTGAGGTTTTGATGTGGTTTGGACAAGGCTTTGGGCGAGGAAACGCTCCGAAAACCTCATCCAAAACCTCATCCAAAAACGCCATGAGAACATGCCCTAAAATGGTACCTTTTCATGCACAACTCCTAAAACTTTGCCTTGATACCAGTCTAGTTGTAGTATAAGGGTCCGTCCACATGGCAAGGATTTTGATTGGATTTTCAGATGATTTTCAGATTTGAAAACCATCTGAAAACCAACTGTCAACATAGACTTTAATAGAAAATCCATTCAGTAGTCCACACGGAACAGATTTTCAGCCGGATGGATTTTTACACCGTCAGCATTCCGAAAAACTTAGAACATGCTCAAACTACCACCTGGTTTTCGTGTGGAAGATATGTATTTAAATGGTTGAGAGGAACGGGCAAATCTGTAACCCACAGACAGAACTGTCCCCCAAAACTATGCAAAAGACAAACGCGAGCTACGATGTGTGGTGAGTTATTCTTTCCTCTGCATTGGTTGTCTTGTTTATTACCAAGTGAGGCAATTATCCATATTTGGTCTTCCTTAGGTATAAATATGTTTGCCTGCAAGTTTAAATGTAGCTATGATTAAGAGCAGATACTAGCTGCACAAAACGCGTCAGCTGTCTGATCAGTGTGTCTTTTTTACCTGTTACCTCTTCCAGTGCATCCTGTTTTTATGTGAGTGCCTTAATAAATTTGGATATTTTATCTGCTAAAATTATTTGGAACTGTGCTGGAAAAGAACTCTCACTTATATACATAAAAGACAAAATACCAGAATCCGACCGGTATTTTGTCTATGTATTTTGCCGTGTGGATGTACCCTAATTCATCTTGTCAGTCCTCTACTGAAAAAACATTCATTAAGATCTCTTTCCTACTTTAGCATATAAAATTATCTTATTTCTGAAATTCTTATAAATTATAAAGAATGCTCTTTTTTTCTTGTTTTTTTTCTTTGTTAAAATCCTAGCAAATTGAGTTTTGCTGCCCTAATTATGCACTATTAGGGCACAGCTTCTCATTTCAGGAAACTAATGACACAACTTGTTATGTAGATTGCGGAGTTGTTTAAATTACTTAAAGGAGCTAAACTTTTTTACTTATTTATGCATAGCTAGTCCAAAACACCTCTCCAACCATACTCCAGGGCTGAACAGACTGAGCTACAGTATATCAGGTAACCTACTAGCTCAAAGTTGAAAATAAAACATCTTTATTTAATTGCTTCCAGGCATGAATATCGTCCTGCAGAGTATGACGAGCATTCCTGTTATTCTGAATCCTAATGGGGTTAAGAAATATGTCTTGACCAAAGCACTCTGATTTGATATGAGTGCTGTATATACAAATCAGTGTCAGAGGCAGCGTGAGGCAGCGGGGTCATCACATCCCCTGCGACGCTGGGTCTTCTAGACTACCTGCTTGGCGGGAGAAACAGGGATAGGTAAGTATCTTTTTTAAATATGTTTGAATTTGGCCTTTAAGCCTGCCTATCTACCTACTTGGGGCATATCCCTACATACAGTGGAGCTGTATCTACAAACAGATGTCATGTAACTAAAGTAGGTTACATATCCTTATGGGTGCCTATTAATACCTACAGTTGGCATATACCTACCTACATGGGGGCAATAGTTACCTAGAGGGCCCAAACGCCTACAGATGGCTATATCTACTTACAGGAGGCATATATGGACCTACAGGTTGGTAATACATACCTACAGGGGCCATATACCTACCTACAGGAGGCTATATGTACCTACAAGGAGCTATATCTAGCTGTAGCTTCCTATATCTAACTACAAGGGGCATATATATATACCTTCCTTCACGGGGGATATCTACCTACAGTGGACATATATCTAACTATAGGGGACTTATGTCTACCTACAGGGGGCTTATATCTATATAGGGGTCATATGTCCTCCTACAGGGGGCATATGTCTATCTACAGGGGGCTTACATCAACCTACAGAGGAACAATATATCTACCTTCATGGGGCCTATATACCTACCTACAGAGGGCCAATATATCTACCTACATGGGGCCAATATATCTACCTACATGGGGCTTATATACCTACCTACAAGGGACTTATATGCCTAGCTATAGAGGATTTATATATTAGCCTATTAAGGGCTCATGTACTGACCACAGACTCGTGGTCTCTAGACCTACCTACAAACTGGAAATCTATATACCTAATTACCTACAGAGGTTATATGATGAACTACATGCAGGGAGCGGATGTATGTAGGTGATATGTAGTCATGGTGTGGCGGTACTATTCAGTCACTATATATTGGGAATATGTTATCATGGTGTGGAGGTATTATTCAGTCACTATGTGGTGCTGATATGTAGTCATGGTCTGGTGTTATTATTCAGTCACAATGTGGGGGTGATGTGTAGTCATGGTCTGGTGTTATTATTCAGTCACTATGTGGTGGCGATATGTGGTCATGATGTTGCGGTATTTGGTCTTAGTGGAATTATTGGTAATATTAGCCTTGGAATTCTGGTTTTGTGCAGCGGTGTTATTTAAGCTTAACCACTGAACCAAAGGTAGGTTGACACAATTTTAGTGCTCGGCCATTTCAACAAGGGCACATTATCACGCAGTCTTTTACTACTCTAGCGCTGCACACTCTGATGTTACATTCTTGAACCATTAAGAGAAGAAAGGAGTAGAATAAGGGAGAGACCATATGGACAGCTGGCTACCACAAAGCACACTAGTTTAGCAGTATCTTGTGTGGTCACCTTGGGACATTGTTCTTGGCTGTGTCATGGCCGCTTTAAAACTGTGCATGTGTTCTCACCCTAATCAGGGAAACCTGCCCTATACATATGCTGGCAGGAATTAATCAAAGGGAAGACATTGAAGGGTTCCTCCACCTTCAGTACCAAAAATTCATTCTAGTGGAAAAGTAACATTGTGGCAAATCTTATTCTGCTTCTAAGGGTATGTTCAACACATTATGTACTGCGGCGTGTACAGTACACTCCGCAGTACATCATGTGTTTCGGGAGCTCGCGCTAATACGCGCATACTCCCACTGCGCGGGGGGCCCGGCAGCCGGGCGGCCCCATAGACATTCATTACTCGCAGCGCGTATTCGCCGCAAATAACTGACATGTCACTTATCTCCCAGCGCGTACAATACGATCATATTGTACGAATGGGGAGAGTAGGCGTAATCCATAGTTTTCTATGAGAACTATGGATTACTGTGCATCTTGCCCGTATTAGAGTGCAAATACGCCGCAAAATGCATGCCGAAATTACCTCGTGTGAACATACCCTAATACAAATGTAGCTTCTTTCACCCCACTAAAAATAAACAAATTAAACTTATTTGGGCCATTGTATTGAAACATTCCCGGGGGTGGGTATAATTTTTATTATTCATTATCTAATTTTTAATTTTTAAATATTTTTTTTTACACTCATATATCTATCTATCTATCTATAATATACACTCTTCTATCTATCTATCTATCTATCTATCTATCTATAATATACACTCATATCTATCTATCTATCTATAATATACACTCTTCTATCTATCTATCTATCTATCTTCTTCTATAATATCACTCTAACTATCTTCTATTATCTATTATAATAACACTCAATCTATTATTTTTATTTATTTTTTTTTATTTAAACTTTTTTTATTGCAAAATTTTGGTGATAGATAGATAGAAGATAGATAAAATAGTGATGATAGATAGATAGATAGATATACAGTGTATATATTTTTTGAAAATTTTTTAAATTTTTTAATTGAAACATTGGGTTTGTTGTTTAGTGTTGTGGGGTTTTCGGTTTTTTTTGCTGACATATTTGCACAATAGGTGGATCTGTGTAGTCTGCCGTCCTGGGATTGACATCCTGCTGTGTTGATTCAATCCTCATGTGCTATGATTATGTTATCAGGCCGGCCAGGCAATGGGGGGGCAAATTAATTTCAAAGAAAAGGATTAGGTTAAAAATGAGGAACCAATTTTCCCGTTACATGGAAACATCACATCTTGAAACATAGTATAACTGGTGAACTGCTTCGGATGAAGTCAGGTTATTAATTTTTTTTTGCAATAATTCTAACTTGTTTAAATAGACCCTTTGCTCAGTTTTAAAGAGAAAAAAGTCTGTATATTTGCTGTTTTCAACAGAATTTGTACCTTTTCCCAAGCCCCGGGACCGATAGCTATATAGCAATAAGGTACGTCCACACAAAATGGATTTTCTGGATATCCCAATTTTTTTTCCATGGCAAAAACATAGATGAGATTTGTGAGTAGAAGTCTGGATAGTGGGGCGGCTGGGGATATAGGGCCACATGTATGAAAACTGTCTAGGTCTAAGACTTTCCTTGTTGCCCATAGCAACCAATCAGAGTGCCCCTTTTATTTCATATAGTGCTCTAAAAAAATGAAGGAGAATTCTGATTGGTTGCTATGGGCAACAAGGAAATTCTTAGACATAGACAGTTTTCATACATGTTCCCCATACTGTTTTTAGACTTTGCAAAAGTTTGACATACCTCTTAAAGGGGTTTTTTCCCCCACGAAGTGTGTTTGTCTGCTCAGAAGAGAAGATAAAAAAAAGGCAGCCTCACGGAGGAGGAGGGAGGGGGGCCCCCCCCCAGGAGAGGAGGGGCAGGGGCCCATGGCAATGTTACTCAAATAATGAATTGCAACCCAGTGGATTTTCTATACAAAAAAACGGATCTTTTTCCCAGTCCCTACAAGCTCCTTTCATTTCCCGTCATCATGAAGGATGTTTGGGGTTTTCTGACTCATCGTCGTTCACTGTTATACCAAATCCCCCTTCCCCGTCTTGTCACCTGCCCTCAAAAACATTCCAGAATCCGTCCTTTTCTACTATCAAAAACAACTCAACCCTCTTTGTTGCTTTACTCATTTCGTCTTGATTACTGAAATTCACTGTTATCGGTCCCCCTCTCTGAAAACTTCCCCCCCTCCCAATCGTCCTGAATGCAGCAGCCAGGTTGGTCTCTCTCTCCAGCCGCTATACTGATGCCTCTACTCCAGGGGCGTGGTTAGGGTCCCAAAACACCCGGGGCCCGGGCCCCTTGTGTAAGTTTTGCTCTATGGGGCGGGTTTTCACGCGACTTTTTTCCCATGAACTGGGATGTATTTTTACAAGGAAAAAATTTTTTAGCCGCACGTCATTATGGATCTCATGTATTTATTCTCCCCAGAACAAAGTGTCATGGTTCTCAGTGAGGGGCTATAAATTACCATAATGTTGGGTCGTAATAAGGCATATTGAAGCGCAATTACCCCCGAAGGTAAAAGGATGAATTATGTTGTGAGAAATACACAGTGTATTTTTTTGGGGATAACTGTGCTGTAATGTGCCCAAAATGGCAGATACTGGTGCAGTGGTATTGCCACAAATAATCCCCTTTTGGAACAGTTCTTTTTTAAAGGTGACATAAAGAGGCATGTAACCACTGCACCCCAATCCAGCGCCCAACCCGCTGACACCCCCTTTGGAAGTTTGGCATGCAACAGAAGATGGGGGAGTTTCTTCGGCAAAAATGGGGGCAGGTAATTAAGTGTTTTTTTTTTTTTTACTAGGGGCCGGAGTCTTTGAATGAAATTTTTCTTTATGAGGTGGACAACTTCTTTAAACTTACAATTATTTTTGACTGCAGCTGCCCCCGTTTTCCCCCGTATGGCAGATCAAGGGGGTTAGTGATTGTGGTAAGGGAAAACGTTAAGGCTGCGTCCCCATGCAGAGGACAAATACCGGTTTGGTTTACCTGGCGGTATTTGTCTTGGTTTTGCGGTCGTCCCCCGGCCGCTGGGGGGGAGGGGGGGTTTTCTCCGCCCATGAGCAGAGAAAAGCCCCCCCTTACATTCACAAACAGGTTCATCTGAAAACCATACGGAAAATTGTGCTTGTACAATGTTTGTGGGGACCGTGCGGGAAAAAACCGCCGGACGGAAAAAAATGTGCGTGGGGAAAATGCCCTAAGGGAAGACGTCTACGGGGGGAAGGGGGCAGAGGAAATCAGAAAAGTACTGTGAGGAAACAGAGCAAGGAGGAAATAATGGGGTTTGTGGATAAAATGTTGCTTGCTGGAGGGAAGTGGGGAAAACATTTGGTGGGAGGACTTTATGGAAGAAAGGGGAAAGCAGAAGGGCAGAATGAGGAGAAAGAACAATAAAAGGTTCTGTGGAAAGGCAGAGGGGACGACAGATGGGAAGGGGCTTTGTTTTGGGAGCAAATGGTAGAGGACAGTTTCTGTTTAAATGAGGGGAATGGAAAAAAAAAAAGTCTGGTAAAAAAGGGAAAACATGCAAGGGTGTGTGAAGGGGGAAGTGGGGTGAAAGAGGGAGAAAAGGCGGAGGACTTGTGGGGAGGGGTGTGGGAAAAAGTCGCAGGACTTTGTAAGAGAAAGGAAATTTGAGGGAACACAATGTGGGGGGTTTTAGTATGGTTCAAGGGTGAACAATCAATAAGGCTGTGAAATGTAGAGAATTAGGGAGACACAGTGGGTGGGAAAGTGGGGCCCGTGTATGTATATTTTTTTTAAAAAATTTATAAATTATATAATTAATATATATTATATATAAAATATATATTATATATTATATTACATACATACAAAAAATATACCCACACATTTTACATGCACACAAAACCAACCCATTTGCGATCAACCCTTAATCCTACAGTCACACATTCTGGGGGCAGACCACACACTGAAAGGGTGGGACCCCGGGCCTTGGGGCTTCCAAAAATGATCCACTGTCAGCAGAGGTGTGCTGGGGGCTGTTCTGCCTCCCGCTCAGGGGTCATGAACTTTCCGAGGGGACTCGTACAGCAGCACTTCAGGGGTTTTCAGGATCAATCCTGCTGATACCTGTGTAGCTGCTGGGGACTGGACCAGAGCATAAATAGAAATTTTTTCCCTGAGAGGAGTTCTGTAGCTGTAACATTCCCTCCCTGTGTGCACCCTGCAGCCCCGTGCGTCCCTCCCCCTCCTGCTGCTGCCGGACAGTCAAAGCAGATGTCCAGCAGCAGAGCAAGAAAAATAAGATAAACTTTTTTTCTAAAGAGCCTCCTTCCTACTGCCCACGGGAGCGGATGAGACTCACTGTTTATGCTTCTGGCCGGAGCCCTGTGGGTAATCAGCTTCCTCCATCCACTGACAGGTGAGCAGCAGCGGCCGTGCTTCCTCCTCAGCGTAACTCTGCAGACAGTGCTGATTGGTGAAACAGCGGCCCCTGCTGCCTGCCGCTCCATCACTCAGCTGTGCTAAGGAGAGGGAGAAGCCCTGCTAGTCTCTCTCTCTATCTCCACTGTCGAGATGTGTTCCTGTGAACCAGACGAGCTGAGGTTCGGGGCACAGGCAGTCTTGTCCGGGGCTTGTGCCCCGAACAATACTGCCTAGCAACGCCCCTGCTCTACTCTGTGTCAGTCACTGCCCTGGTTGCCCATCCAGTACAGAATACAATATAAACTAATTACTTTCATCCATAAAGTTCTCCACAGTGCTGCACCTCCCTACATCTCCTCCCTCATCTCTGTCTACCACCCTACCGCTCTCTCCGCTCAGTTGCGGACATCAAACTACAGACCACAATCATCCGAACCTCCCATGCCCGTCTTCAAGATTTTGCACATGCTGCACCTGTTCTCTGGAACATCCTACCACGTACCATCAGGCACAATCCTAGCCTTCGCCGTTTTAAGAGTGTCCTGAAAATACATCTACTAAGGCAGGCCTACCAAAACCACTAATTGCTAACCCACACCTTCTATCACACACATTTCTGTCACTCCCTACACTTGGACACTAACAGGCACTTATCTGTATATAGATGTACTGTCTGTGTGGCAGGTTCACCCATTTTTTATGTAAACCACACCATATTTATGAAACAAGGCTGGACCATTGTAAATTCAGCACTTCTCCCCCGTTGTCTCCCCCAGACACCCTCATAGATTGTAAGCTCTTGCGAGCAGGGCCCTCACACCTTGTTTCTCATCTGTAAGTAGCTTTCACTGTGTAATATATGTCTTTTGTCTGTAATTATACCCTCTACATTGTAAAGTGCTGCGGAATTTGTTGGCGCTAGATAAATAAAGATTATTATTATTATTAGAAGTGCAAACACGCAAGCGCGGCCAGATCAGCACCTGTCAGCTCCTCTGGTCGTGTCTAATGTAAACTTTCAGGAAAGTAAGGGCTTCTGATTAAGTCTGTAGCTGTCACAGGCTTCACTTTTTTTAGTGACATATATTTAGAAAAGTGATTAAATACCCATTTTGGAGGATCCCACGTCAACATTAGATCATGGCAAAACCCTTTTAAGCGTCTATTGGGTAAATTAAAGTCTATAGGATTAGAAATAACAATGTGTAGTTGGATTGAAAACTGGCTATCAGCTCATACTCAGAGAGTGGTGGTAAATGACTCCTACTCTGAGTGGTCCCCGGTTATGAGTGGTGAACCCAAGGTTCAGTATTGGGTCCTATTTTATTCAGTGTATTTATTAATGATATAGTGGAAGGGCTCAATAGCACGGTTTCTATTTTTGCAGATGACACCAAGCTATGCAGGGTAGTGCAATCTATGGAAGATGTTCATAAATTGTAAGCAGACCTGGACACACTGAGTGCTTGGGCATCCACTTCGCAAATGAGGTTCAATGTGAATAAATGTAAGGTTCTGCATTTTGGTACTAATAATCTGCAGCAATCAAATGTCCTATGGGAAAAAACTGGGAGAGTCGCTTGTGGAGAATCTCTGGATGTACTTGTAGAGCATAGACTACAGAACAGCATGCAGTGTCAATCATCTGCCTCTAAGGCAAGCAAGGTATTGGCATGTATTAAAAGAGGCATGGACTCGCAGGACAGGGATGTAATATTACCGCTGTATAAAGCATTGGTGCGGCATCACAGGGAATATGCCGTTCAGTTCTGGGCTCCCTTTTATAGAGAGGATGTAATGGAGCTACAGAAAGTGCAAAGACGAGCAACCAAACTAATAAGGGGAATGGAGCATCTAAGCTATAAGGAAAGGTTAAAAGAATTTAACTTATTTAGTCTTGAGAAAAGACTGCTCCAGGGAGACATGATTAATTTATATAAATGGCTCCTACAAAAAGTATGGGGAAAAACTATGGGGTAAAGCCCCTCAAAAGAAGAGGGGACATTCCCTCTGTCTGGAGAAAAAAGGAATCAATCTCCAAACTAGAAAAGCCTTGTTTGCTATGAGAACTGTGAATCTGAGGAATAGACGCCTGAGGATCAGGGCACAGCAGGAACAGGTGAGAGGTTCAAAAAAGGCTTAGATAACCACTTACTACTAAATAATATTACTACTTATGTAGCCATTTAAAATATCTAGATCCAGTCTGATGGCAACTTTGGGATCAGGAATGAAATCTTCCTTAAAGGAGTTGTCTCACGACTGGATTTCATCCTACCTTGGTGCTGTCCTAAGAGCTGTAGTTTTGAAATCATGGGGCGGGAGCACTGGCTTCCTGGAGTCCTCTCCCCCCTCCCTTCATCTAGGTGACGTCATGCTGCTGCGCTCGCTCCCGATGCTAACAGCATTGGAAGGGAGAACATCTCAGATCACAGAGTTCTCTTTCCCCTGCTGCTCACCATTCAATAGTATCCACCGTGTACACAGCACATATTTCTCTCCCCATACATCCATACATGACCTGGGCCAGGGGTTCCCAGCACAGAGAATTGAGCAGGGGGGAAGCGATTCAAATAATCTCTGACGTGTTGTATTTGTATGGAGTTATCTCAGTGCTACATCTGTCTGTGTCTGCTTAATTACTATTCACTGACTGTTGACTATTTCCTGCTGGAATCATTCACTTCAGCAGTGAAGCTGGTTAGGTAAACAGGAGAGTGAATGGTAATTAGGCAGACTCAGAGCTGAATGAGACCAGCAGGAAATAGTTAACAGCAGTGAATAATAATTAGGCTGAGACACAGATAAGGCAGCAGGGAGATGACAGGGGCTGCTAGTATGCCTGCTCTAAATCACTGCGCTGTGCCGCAGGCAGAGCAGACAGAGGAGAAAACAGGAGATAGTTAAACTTGCGTGCCCCCCCGACGCGACCTTTTTTGGAAAGGGCCGGGAAAACGCCTATCAGGAGAACAACAGGTCGGTGACTATAGAACCTCAGCAGCCCTGAAGCCACTAAAAACAAGTTATCTAAAATCAGAGGAGTTTTGTTATTGACATATTTTGCAAACTTTTCGTTTTTTGAAGATTTTTAAATTTGAATGACAATCTTGTAGTGAGAAAACCCCTTTTAGGGGGATTGGTTCTTGTCTTTATCAATAGGGGAAACTAAGATTAAAAAACTCCTTCTCTCCCTCCCTTCATTCCATTTTTCCCCACTCTTGGTTGAACTTGATGGACATATGTCTTTTGTTCAACAGTACTAGCGATCCATAGTTCACATGTCGGATACTCTAGAGATTTGTCATAGTAATATGACTTCATTGTGTATTTATTGCTGTACAGGATAAATATCCTTCAACACACGCCCATCTTCTACAGAGTGTCATACACCTCAAATCTATAGTATTATGAACAGCACATAGTAAATGGCTAACAAAGACAATTTCTATCTGTCAGACTCAACTTGTCCATATATTGATTAGCTGCCATATACAGATTTTACAAGGCTTGACATAATTATACTTTTATTACAGAACTTTATCTCAATGTTTTCAATGGTTTTTGTTGTGTCCTGAGATACAGTAACTTATCTATGCCAAGTAGTCTTCGCTACACCTGTAATTCTAGCTGTAATATTATTCCTTTAGCGACTGCTACATGAGAAATGGATGCCTTAACTTGGCTTTAATTTTATCTGACTATACAGAGTTCTGATAAATAAATAATTTCAAAAACCTGAGCAGGATGGCTTTATTCGTAAAATGATTTGTGGTAATGAGCCAACCCCTTTATGGTCAATTACTCTGTAACAGTCTGAGTGCTGTCTAATAGAGCAAAACATAGAGTTAATATAGTATTAATGTTGAACAACAAAGAAAAAACATATTAAATGGGTTTTCTCACCACAATGGTTACCTTTTAAATGAAGACTATTACCAAATACATTGTTATTTTGCTTTGGTCAGGAGATAAAGAAGATTTTATTTCCTCTTAGAGCACACAAGTTTCTATGGTTACTGACCACCTTTCCCCGCTTCTCCCTGCTCTCTTTTATCTCTCATTGTTTCAAGTTGCCACCAGTCATTCAGTTCCACCATGGTGATTCACTCTCTGCAGAGTCTTATTTCTATCAAAGGAGTATGTTTATTTACAAAAAACTACAAAGCTACAATTACTGCTCAATGGCTGGAAGATACACTGAATGCCAGCAGCAGGCGTCTCTGGCCCATATGCTGCATGGGAAAGGTATAGCTCACTGGGGAGCTTAGGGTGCAAGTTTTTTGTGCAGGAAACTCTTTAAGTGCTGGGCAGTCTGCCCATTTGAATATTGTGGGCATTATTGGCTGTAACCCAGCATGGTGTACCTGTATGAATGGCGTTACCCTTTGTATTCCCTTATCTATAAGCAATTTCATCGGTATTGTTGCATTTGTGCAGTCTCCCTATGTGTTATACTGTGGCTTTTTGCATGCTGGTGTCAACTGGTATATAGAGCATTTGCTCAATAATGACCGGCACCTGCTATGAGTATGTTTATTTACTAAATAAAAAGCTGTCACTCTTTAGCACTCTGTAGTCTTGTGTACTACACTTTATAAATCTCCTGCAATCATGTCAGTGTAACAGGAATAGCTTGGAACAGCAGAGCTGATATGTCAATAACTGCTATAGACTCACCCATAGCCTGAACAGGAAGTATGAGTCTGACACTGACAGTGGCTCTGTGAAACTGCATGGTGAGAAAATCCTTTAAACTTCTTGTCTAACTAACCAACATTGAGGACATTTGAAATTGACATTCAAAAGTTTTTTTCTGTGTATCATAATGATTCACTAGCAGGGTTCATTTATCTGTAGATAAATTGGGGTAGATTTACTTATTCTTTTAAATACTTAGAAATTGCAAGCTTAGGCAAAACAGTGTAACAACTTGCCAAATTTATCACAGTGGCTCATGCTGTATGATACATTTGCCACCTCCTTATACACTGTTATTTACCTTTAGGCCGTGTTCACACGGCTTATTCCCGACGGATTTGTGCACCGTATTGAGCGCACAAATCCGCCGTGAATAAGGGGCGGGACGGGGGGCGGGGCCGGAGCGCGGCGGGGGCGCCGCTCCCGGCCCCGTAGACAATGCATTATTTATGGCGCGTCCGCGCCGTAAATAATGTGCATGTCACTTTCTCCCCCCGCGGCGGATTTGCCGAGCGGGGAGGAGCGACGGAATCCACTGTTCTCTATGAGAGCAGTGGATTACCGTAATGACTCCGACGGATTGGCGCCGTATTGAAGCGCAAATCCGGCGCGGAATACGGCGCCAATCTGTCGGCAAATAAGCCGTGTGAACGAGGCCTTACACCATTTATTGTTTGGCTTACTTTGCATCACTATATTGGTGACATTTTTAGCACATTGTGTTATGTCTCAAGCCATGCCTATTTCTAGCTAAGCCCCACAAGTTTACCACTAAGCCAGGCACTTTTATTCAACAAGGTGTAAAAACTGTCTTAAGCACATAGGGCGACATCCATGAAATTTGGCCAAATTTCATGCGCATTGTACTGGCATAGAATGCGCCTGATTTATGAATCTGCTCTAGCGCATTCTAGCGCTTGTATGACATTTCTGGCTCAGGTATACCACTTTCAGAGTGGTATACCTGTTCCAGCTGTAATGCGCCCAGAAATGGCATGGCAAAGCTATAAATATGTATCTTCGCTATGGTTCTAGTGCGCCCTGCCTCCCACACGTCCCCTGAGATCGGATGCATTAAAAAGCGCCCGGGAGTGGCATGTGGGAAATTTAAAAATGTATGGACGGGCAGGTTATCAGGCTGAAAAGACACCAGATATCTGGCGCAGCCCCGTTCATACATGTTGCCCATAATGTACAGCATGTGGCACAAGTCATGTACCTAGCATATACAATTTGGCACAAGTTGCACAAAGATTGTGACAAAAGTTTAATAGCAAATCTGCCCCAATTGCATGTGCCTATAGGTGACCTTAAAAGAAAGGTGGCAAAGGAAAGGGAACATGTAAACGGAAATTATATATATTGTGACGCTTTATTCACTTTTTGCCGCCATCTTGGATTGGCCTGGAGCCATTAGCTCACGGGATCGCCGTCTTTTGAAGAACAGTACTGACACCAATCCAGGAGCCTGTTTAACCTGGCCTCGGCCAGCTTTATTGAGGCACAGGAAAAATACCACCCAACTGCAGCTGTTTCGGGAAAAGCCAGCCTTATATATATATACCGTATATACTCGAGTATAATCCGACCCGAGTATAAGCCGAGGCACCTAATTTTGCCCCAAAAAACGGGAAAACTTATTGACTCGAGTATAAGCCTAGGGTAGAAAATGCAGCGGCTACTGGTAAATTTTAGAAATAAAAATGGATACCAATAAAATTACATAGGCTGGTTAATGTCCCACATAGGCAATTCTAGGCACATATATGGCCCTATATGCAGGTATAGGCAGGTATATGTCCCAAAAGACACGTATATGGTCCCATAGGCATGTAATAGGCAGTTATATGTCCCCCATAAGCAGATTATAGGCAGGTATATGGCCCCATAGGCAGGTAATAGGCAGGTATATGGCCCCCGAGGCAGGTATAGGGCAGGCTGTAGGCAGGGTATAGGCAGGTATAGGGCAAGTATAGGCAGCTGTAGGCAGGTATAGGGCAGATATAGGGCAAGCTGTAGGCAGGTATCGGGCAGGTATAGGCAGCTGTAGGCAGGTATAGGGCAGGTATAGGCAGCTGTAGGCAGGTATAGGGCAGGTATAGGGCCAGCTGTAGGCAGGTATAGGGCAGGTATAGGCAGCTGTAGGCAGGTATAGGGCCGGCTGTAGGCAGGTATAGGGCAGGTATAGGCAGCTGTAGGCAGGTATAGGGCAGGTATAGGCAGGCTGTAGGCAATAATAGGCAAAATAAAAAAACAATCACTTACCTGGATCCCCGCTGCTCTGTCTCCCGGGCGCGCTCCTCGGTCTTCCCGACACAGGCGTGTATTGAAGAGACATAGCACAGACACAGACATAGCACAATAGCAGTAAAATTAGGACACAAAGAGAAGAACAATGTTTCAGTGAATGCTAAAAGGTATTTGCATTTTAGCATAAACATCATACATAATTGCCAAACTTCCTGGGAAAACTGAGAAGAGCAAATTCAGATGTTTGCAGCCTGGATGGATTTGGGTGTATGTGGCTATTTTGGGGGTGCTCATTGGCGTTTCAGGGTGTTCCTGTGCATTTTGAGGTAGCTTTGGGTCTGGATTTTGTTTGCAACACTAGACCATATTTATCAAGGACCCTACCATTTTTTTCTGACACCTCAGCATTTTTGTAGGCTATGGCTTTCCCTTTTGTGTTACGTTCAGTGAATCAGCATGGATTTATTTGCTATGTCTGTTTTCTTCCTATATGTGTTTGTTTGGAGAAGTGACTGGGCAACAGGGGCGTTGCTAGGGTCCCAAAACATCCGGGGCCCGGGCCCTTGTGTTACGTTTTGCTCAGTAGGGCGGGGTTCACACGGCATTTTTCACATGAACTACAGATGTATTTTTACAGAGAAAAAACTGTGGCCAGCGCGTCCCTCTGAAGCTCTCACTGATATTTATCTCCCCAGAACAAGTGATCATGGCTCTGAATGACAGCTACAGTATGAATTACCATAATGTTGTCCCGTATATCGAACGTATTGAAGCACAATTACGCGCTGAAGTACGGACCAACATTATGTCGTGTGATCATACACAGCGTATTTGTGGGGCATAACTGTGCTGTAATGCGCCCAAAGTGCGCCCTGCAAATACGGTAAAATCATAGCAGTGAGCTGTGATTAGCTGTTGTTTTCCCTGCACACAGAACCTGCCCATAAAAATAAGTGACATGCTGCTTCTTTCAGGTGGAAAGTGAAAGTGGATGGGAGGTGGCCGGAGCGCTGCTGAAATTCCGCACTGAAGAGCACGTACTTCCAACAGCAGGCGCATAGCGGTGCACACAGGTCCGTGCCACTATATGCTGTGTGAACATAACCTTAGGGCAGTACGCCGTGTGTTTTGGAAGTACATGCTGTTCAGCACGTATTTCCAAGCACAGGGGTGGGCGGTCCATTCACCTCCACTATTAGGCCTCGTTCACACGGCTTATTTGGGCACGGATTGGCGCCGTACTCCGCACCGGATTTGCGCTTCAGTACGGCGCCAATCCGTCCCTGTCATTACGGTAATCCACTGCTCTCATAGAGAACAGTGGATTCCGTCGCTCCTCCCCGCTCGGCGAATCCGCCGCGGGGGGAGAAAGTGACATGCACATTATTTACGGCGCGGACGCGCCGTAAACAATGCATTGTCTATGGGGCCGGGAGCGGCGCCCCCGCCACGCTCCAGCCCCGCCCCCGTCCCGCCCCTTATTCACAGCGGATTTGTGAGCTCAATACGGCTCACAAATCCGTCGGGAATAAGCCGTGTGAACACGGCCTTAGTGTCGCGAAGAAGTGACCTGTCACTTCTCTCCCCCAGTGCACAATACGATCGTATTTTACGCTGGGGGAGACAGACATAAGCTAGGAATTAGCGTAATTGTGGCGCACATATCGGGTGTATCGATGCACAAATACACGCTGAAATGTGCGCCGCGATTTACACCGTGTGAACACACCCTTTGTCTGGCTGCAGCAGCTAAAAACATAGGCAACCCTGACAAATGACAGGTATAAAAAAATTATATTCAAATATAATTCATCATCGGGTTGTACTTTACATGTGTAAGGCTATGTCCACACTGCACAGGAAAACGATTGTATCTTCAGCGCTTTTTGTTTTTTAAAAGCGCCGAAGATACGATCGTTCCTGCGGCCCCATAGCCGGCAATAGGAAAGACGAGCTGTAGTCTCCACAGTTCGTCTTTCCTCCGCCCGTCTTTCGGCAACGGCGCATTATACAACATGTATAATACACCGGCGCTTCTCGTCTTCTTGCCGTCTTCCCATATAATACTATTGTATGGCCGACGTCAGGAAAACGAGAAGCGTAACAAAAACCGCGGTCCTGCATCAGAGAAAAAATTACCGCTTTCAGGTCATTTTTTGTCCGATGCAGTGTAGACATAGCCTAAGGGGCACACTAGGCAGGATTATGTTTTAGTGATGTGAAGGAGGTGATATTGTGAATATGTGCATGTATACAAATACCTCCTGTATGTAATCCCACACCCCCTGTATGTAATCCCACACACCCCCTGTATGTAATCCCACACACCCCCTGTATGTAATCCCACACACCCCCTGTATGTAATCCCACACACCCCCTGTATGTAATCCCACACACCCCCTGTATATCCCACACACCTCCTGTATATCCCACACACCCCCTGTATACCCCACACACCCCCTGTATATCCCACACACCCCCTGTATATCCCACACACCTCCTGTATATCCCACACACCTCCTGTATATCCCACACACCCCCTGTATACCCCACACACCCCCTGTATACCCCACACACCCCCTGTATATCCCACACACCCCCTGTATATCCCACACACCCCATGTATACTCCACACACCCCCTGTATAATCCCACACACCCTCTGTATAATCCCACACACCCCCTGTATATAATCCCACACACCCCCTGTATATAATCCCACACCCCCTGTATATAATCCCACACACCTCCTGTATATAATCCCACACACCCCCTGTATATAATCCCACACACCCCCTGTATAGAATCCCACACCTCCTGTATATAATCCCACACACCCCCTGTATACCCTCCGTATACCCCACCCCCCTTGTATAATCCCCTGTATAATCCCACACCCCCTCTGTATGTAATCCCACACACCTCCTGTATATAATCCCACACACCTCCTGTATATAATCCCACACACCTCCTGTATATAATCCCACACACCTCCTGTATATAACCCCACACACCCCCTGTATATAATTCCCACACACCTCCTGTATATAATTCCCACACACCCCCTGTATATAATCCCACACACCCCCTGTATACCCCACACACCCCTGTTTATCCCACACACCTCCTGTATATCCCACACACCTCCTGTATATCCCACACACCTCCTGTATATCCCACACACCTCCTGTATAATCCCACACACCTCCTGTATAATCCCACACACCTCCTGTATATAATCCCACACACCCCCTGTATATAATCCCACACACCTCCTGTATACCCCACACAATGAGCACACATATATACAGTATATACACATATACAAAGACATGAACACACAGACACATGCACACATACTTTCAGTACAGTTCACAGTGAGGCGACTCACTCACTGGAGAGCTCCAGGATGGGCAGGAGATGGACCCGGGAGCCGAGATCACAGCAGGGGGCGGAGCCTCTCCCTGCGGACAGTGGCTGCTGCACTTCCTGAGACTTGTGTGTGAGCAGCCTGTGCCCCCTCCTCCCTCCTGATCTCCCATCACTTCCTGCAGTCGCCCTCCCTGCTCTTAGCAGCCATCCTGAGGACACACACACAACTCAATAGATCGTCGGCGCTCTGAGATTCGGGGCACAGGCAGTATTATCTGGGGCTTGTGCCCCGAACAATACTGCCTAGCAACGCCACTGCCGGGCAACTGCACATGTTCTCTTCATATCAAATGACCATTCACTCGTTGAGTGAATTGACTAATCGCTAGTCTCTCTATATAAGTTCCTGGCTTGGAAGGATGTTGGGGCTTTATTGTGGAGCTCTGTTCATTTGTTTCTTTGTCTTAGCTTGTGTCCAGTTTCCAGTATCTTAATGTGTCCTGTTTAGTTAGGTTTGAGTATCATGCTTGTTTTTAAAAATTGTTCTGTCTTGAGACTTTGTCTAGTAATTTGCAAAATGTTTGCATTCAAGTGTCAGCTTGTTGTAGTCCTTGAGAATCCTTGAGAAGTTTTTGTGTTTGTATAGTTTTCTGCTGTTCTCTACCTAAGGAGTCTCTGGGTCCTAGAACTAACCTCTGTGCTAGGGTAAGGTGTAACTTAAGGATAAATTCAAGGTTATTTTCTTGGATAGAATAGGGTAAGAAAGGTCCTTGTGTCAGAGTCAGATCTCAGAGCCAGGTTTAGGGGAGGATTCAAGGATAGTTAGCTATTAGGGTCATTTATAATTGTCCAGCATTGGGATTAAATTAATTTGTGCTATTGCCATCAGCCATCAATGTGCGTGAGTCCATCTAGTTTTGTAGTTGTTACACTTTTTGTTTAATTATTGCATGTGACTGCTGGTTGACTGCCCTATGAAGCTCTGTTGTAGTTCTCAGTCCACCAGCATTGTTACACTTTTGGATGCCTGTATTTAACATGTCACTGTCTCGATACAGTGGCACTTACTTGATGAGTGAAATCTGGAGCTTTTGACAGTCTGTGCTTACAATCTCCTAGACATAGTCTCTAACTTTTCTGGCAGTCCTTTCTATAACAACAGAATGAGCCCTGCTATTATTATTTCTACTACATAATAGCCATGTGTACAGAAATAGTTGAAGGTAGTGCTATTTGCTATAAAACGCCTATGCTTGTTACCCAGGTCATAAGTAGATAAAACATGTAAGACAGATCACGTAGTTTCAAGATATTATCAAGATGAGATGTGCAGGAACATGAGAGGTTGCAAGTTACGTACTCCCTGTGTACTGAGATAGAAACTGAGATGGGGATGAATGTGATGCTAAGTAAACATTATGTATGAAAAGATCACTTGTATATATTAGCAAAAATACAAATTTCAGCAAATTGGTCTGATCTTAGAAAATCTCTTGAAAATGATTTCTTAAAGATTATAGTGGCTTTGTACAATGATTGTATACAATGGATTACATACTATACAGGGTTTATAGACATGTGACTGCTATAAGGCTTCTGGAGAGAAGTGATCCAGATCTGATTGACTGCATGCATTATTTGAATTAAATGGGAATAAGAAATTATACATGAATCCTCTTTCCACACATCCTACAATCCAGGGTCTGGGTAATTAACTAGTATCATGGAATAGATACCAGGTGGCTAGTGGTTAGTTACTGCTTACTAACTCTAGAAGGTAGCTCCATTTTAATTTTTGCTGACGGGTCCCCTCAGGGTTGGGCACAGATTGCTGAAGGCCCCTTTGCAGGAACAGTAAATAGGCTCTTTGTTATCCAATGTCTCGTAATAGATCATCCCCTTATGTATCTTTAACAATCCACTAGCAATTGTTAGCTATGAAATGTATTAACTAAGGCATTTACCTGTAAAGCTCACAGGGCCCCGTTTAGCTACTAGACCCATTTACATCTAGGTATCCAAAGGGTCATATAAATATATTCTGCCTTGCGTAAAATATACATAATAGAATGTGTCTTATGCTCCATCATATACTGACAGGATTCAAAATGTTTTGTCTCTGAATCCATCTATGCTGGAAATCGTTCATCTTAATGTACGGATACTTTTAATGCAGGAAACCTATAAATTGCACCTACACTAAACATAAAGCCTACATAAGTTCTCATATAGTGACGCCAAGCATTTGGCTTGTAAAATTCATTTTCTTTTGTGTGTAAAGAGCAATAGTAAAAAAATAAAGAAACTGCTAAAAACCATTCCCGTTAATAGCGCTTTTTAAACCATTAGCGTTGAGTGGTTGCGTTTCATTTTACATTTAGTTGCCCTTGAGAGCTATTTATTTTGCTTAATGCTACACCAATAATGAGCTACTGGTAGGAGAGAGTTTGCATGACAAAATGCTCATTTTTTTTCTTAAGCAATTGCCATTACATGTAGATAAATAGATATATATGTATATCTATATACATTGTAGGAACTCGCTCACCTCCAAAGTGACATTGGACAGCCCGTGGGGTTACTTTAGCCTATGGGATCGCCACTTTCTGGTACATGGTAAACATGTCATTCTGATACAATGCTGTATTTTAACTCTGGCCTCAGCCATCGTTATTCCTCAAGCACAGATCAATGTACAAAAAAACTGAATTAAACACTGCCTTCCCTTACTTACTGTGGCAAGAACCTACTGCCCAAGGCCACAACCCAGTGTTTTTCCATTCTCCACTGGTCCAGACTTCCTGAGGTCAGCCACTTGCTTTCCTCAAGCTTGGGGGTTAGAGCCCTCTCATCAGCTCCATTGTTTCTCTTAACTCCAGGCAGTGAACTGCACCTTGCTGGTGTCTTGAAGGAACAGGCTTTAATAGGTCTAGAAGACCTGGACTGGAATGTGGGAATGGCCTCCCATCCATCATTACAGCCATTCTGGAGAAGCCGGCCCAGATTTGCTGCTAAACTATACTAATAAGTCGCCCAAAACTGCTGGCTCATCCCACCAAGGCCAAACACCTTGGTGGCACATACCTCTTAGGTCTCCTGCTGCAAAACACCCAGTGGCAGCATAATCTGGCTGACTGAGGTCGCTCTGCCACAATGTGTGTGTATATGTATATAAATAGGTCCATATATATTTATTTTTTTACCTGTTTACTGAAACATGTTATAGTTATATAATAGACATGGATAAAATCCAGACTTTCAGCTTTCATTTTGAAGGGTTTAGGAGTTTCAGTTCAAAGGCTGTGTCATGGGCAGGTGTGGGAAAATCCTTCATTATGTCATTCCCTATTAAGCAGATAAAAGGTCTAGAGTTGATCTGAGGTGTGTTGCTAGCATTTGGAAGAAATTGCTGTGAAGAAAACATGCGGTCCAAAGAGCATCCCATGCTGGTGAAACAAGAGATCCTTAAGCTGTGAAAACAGAAAAAACCCATCCGAGAAATTGCTACAATATTAGTAGCGGCAAAATCTACAGTTTGGTACATCCTGAGAAAGAAAGCACTAGTGAATTCATCAATGCAAAAAGACCTGGACGCCCACAGAAGACAACAGTGATGGATGATCACAGAATAATTTCCATGGTGAATGGAAACTCCTTCACAACAGCCAACCAAGTGAACAACCAGGGTCATTCCAAGGCCAAATTTCACTCATGGTGGGGTGGAAAAATTTTGCCCCCCCCCCCTCCCGTAATATAATGCTCCACAATACGACACATTGCATCACCATCAACCAAATCTAAAATATACAAAAAGCTTTACCACAATGTGCTACGTATAAAACTACTAAATAATAGTCATACAGTTACCAAATAACACCGCTACACCAACGAGAATCCCAAGGCTAATATTACCAATATCCTACTAAGACCACGTATCACCAGCACATAGTGACAGAATAATACAAACTGACCCTTACTGAATACAAACCATTATACTACAACCTATATTACCCCCATACAGTGACCATACAGTACTGGATACCCGTTGCACCCAGCCACTGCAGACTTATAATCTTATAAAGTAACAGCCAAGCACTTACAGGAGACATCTCTGAAGAGTTGTTGTTTCTTTCCATCTGTCCCAGATCGCCATGACGACTTCTCCCGGCCTCAATTCTTCACTGTAAAATTTACAAAACAAGCATATTAGACTCCTCAATCTTTAGCACCTCATATGGTGGCTATGTAATAGCCCCTGTAGCCAGACAGTAGCCATGTAGTAGCCCATGTAGCCAGACAGTAGCCCCTGTGGCCATGTAGTAGCCCCTGTGGCCATGTAGTAGCCCATGTAGCCAGGTAGTAGCCCCTGAGAGCCAGGCAGTAGTCCCTTATAGCCAGGTAGTAGTCCCTTATAGCCAGGTAGATGCCCCTAATAGCCAGGTAGTAGTCTCTCATAGCCAGGTAGTAGTCCCTTATAGTCAGGTAGATGCCCCTATAGTCAGGTAGTAGTCCCTTATAGCCAAGTAGATGCCCCTATAGTCAGGTAGTAGTCCCTTATAGCCAGGTAGATGCCCATATAGTCAGATAGTGCCCCTATAGCCAGGTAGATGCCCCTATCGGCAGATAGTGCCCTTGTAGCCAGGTAGTGCCCCTATAGCCAGGTAGTGCCCGCTGGTAGCCAGGCAGTGCCCCCATGTAGCCAGGCAGTGCCCCCATGTAGCCAGGCAGTGCCCACTTGTAGCCAGGCAGTGCCCCACTGTAGCCAGGCAGTGCCCCACTGTAGCCAGGCAGTGGCCCCATGTAGCCAAGCAGTGGCCCCATGTAGCCAGGTAGTGCCCCTATAGCCAGGTAGCAGCTATTGATGAAATAAAAAAAATGACTCACCTTGCCACGATCCCACGGTCCTCGCGTCCAAGTCCGGGAGCTGCAGAGCAGTGTAAGAGGCTGCCGACCCAGGAGATCCCAGTGTCGCAGGGGGCGTGGTGAAAGCCGTGCGCCCCATGCAACGCTGATACAGGGGAGAAGGCAGGATGGGAATGATCCGTCCTGCCTCCTACCTGTACCAGCAGCTGCACAGCGAGTGTGCAGCTGCTGAGTGGTTCAAGGGCTAACCTACGGGTGGGCGAGGCAGGCGGTGAGGCTCCACTCAACTTTAATGCAATTCAGTATATACAACAAAACGCAGCATAGCACAGGTCTTGCTGGGAGCTGTGGTCCTCCAAGCAGGATTTCTATGTTCCCAGGGCTTAGTTCTGGACGTATTTACGGACGTATTTATGTCTGTAAATACATCACCAACTAAGCCTAAAATAAGGAACACGTAGCTTAGAATGGCTACCAATGGGAAATCCGAAATACAGCGTCTGGTGATGTCCATGAGTTTAAGACTTCAGACAGTAATTGCCAACAAAGGGTTTTCAACCAACTATTAGAAATTAACAATTTTTTTTTTACAATTATTTAATTTGTCCAATTACGTTTGAGCCCCTGAAATGAAGGGATTGTGTTTAAAAAATACTTTATTTCCTCACATTTTATGCAATTATTTTGTTCAACCGACTGAATTAGAGCTGAAAGTCTGAACCTCCCCTGCATCTGAATTGTTTTCCTCAAAATTCAATGTGGTAATGCACAGAACCAAAATTCGAAAAATGTTGTCTCTGTCCAAATATATATGGACCTAATTGTGTGTATATATATATATACACACACACTGATATATAATATATATATATATATATAATATATATATATATATATATATATATACTATATATATATATATATATGATAGATATATACTGTATATACACACACAGTGGGGAAAGTATTTGATACATTGGCGATATTACAGATTTTCCCACCTACAGAGACTGGAGAAGTCTGTAATACTTATCTGAGGTACACTTCAACTGTGAGAGACAGAATCTAAAAAAAAAAAAAAATCCAGAAAATCACATTGTATGGTTTTTAAATAATTAATTTGCATTTTATTGCATGAAATAAGTATTTGATATAGTAGAAAAAGAGAACTTAATTTCTAGTACAGAACCTTTTTTTTTGCAGTTACAGAAGTAATACGTTTCCTGTAGTCCTTGACCAAGTTTGCACACACTACAGCAGGGATTTTGGCCCACTCTTTTGGTGAGATACTGCATATCTGTTCATACACTACTAAATAAATGTAGGGGATCAATTTGAATTGGGACAAAAACAGTCCTCCTCATCATGCTGTTCACATTTTGACATCATGAGACCAAGACAACACTTTACAATGGATCAACAGTACCTCACCATTTCGAGGCTTCAGGCAGGATGCTCTCGGTCGGAAGTGGCCACTGAGCTTAGAGTATCATCAGCAGGTTGTAATAAAGATACAGAGAGACTGGAAAAGTCACAGGAAGGCGAAGAAGTGAAGATGTCACTTCTTGCTGGAGCTTTCGCACTGTGGAAAGTGGAAGTGATGGAGGCTGGGCCGGAGCACTGTTTGAAGTACACACTTTCCAGTGCGCACTTCAAACAGCAGACGTATAGCGGCGCGGACAGATACGTGCCTCTATATGCCGTGTGAACTGCTCACAACTTTATTTATCTGTTCTGCTTTGCAAAACCAGGCAGATAGCTCTTTACTCCCCTCCTTCCTACTTCCTGAAAACCATGTGACGTACATCGTTCACATGGCCTCAATGGACGTTTTGTCATGACTCAGTGGGTGTGCTTTGAAGCCAGACTCAGCTGAGAAACACTCCCATGTAGTGGTCGTGACCTGAGCACAGAAAGATCTGGTTGCTTCTCGTGACTCATCAGTCACTATGTAAACATAAGTGCTGACAGGAGTGTAATGTAATGTACAGAGCTGGAGGGTGTTATACATGTGCACACATACATACTTGCAGTGATAACTATGTGTACATGGTGATTCATCACTGCTAGCAGCTAGAGTCTAGGTGCCTTCATTATCGTGCACTGTTTTTACCTCTTCTGATAGGAGGAGAGATCTTTTGATATATTTGCTAAATAGACCTTTCCACCTGGTCAGTAGACTTGCTTTGTTTGATTGGCTGAATGTGCATTAGGACCTCTGAGATTATCGAGCAGCAGTCAGAGAAAAAAAAGTCTGCCTACTGCTCTTTATATAGTATTGGTGCCATTGTAAAGCATAATGAAACACTGCCCTGACATCATTGGGTGCAGGGATAATGCCACATCCACTACAGCAGGCACACAGCTTTCCCATGATCAAAATCTGATTTCTATGGTGGATGTGACATTTTCCACCTTTCTTGGATGCCAAATGGGCTATCCATTGTGCAGGAAAGATGTGTGATGCCACATTACTCACAGCAATCAGAGTTACAATGATGGGATAGCTGTGTACCTGCTGTGGTCAATGTACAGCACATACATAGAAATATATAAACCATATTACACATTTGTACATGTATTACATATATCATAGGATGAAGAAAAATTTTCTTTTTACCATGTTACAAACTGATTGATGCAGTGTACTATACACAGCCTGCTGCAGACATCTGGGAAGTGAACTGGAGCAGACATGTTGGGGGCATGAGGTGTGCATGTCTGAGAATGATGATGTAAAGGTGTACAGGGCAGGGATGAACATTGCTATTAGGATTAAAGGGCAGGTGCAGACAAATCCTAGATTGTAACTGCAATGCATTGTGGGACTTGTAGGAAAGAGCTGCTGGGGAACTACGGACACTCCCACAAGCAGGAAATTTCATTACAAAAAGTGGATCTCATGATAGAAGAATAAAGAAGCAAAAGAAAAGAGAAGAAAAGAAACACATGAAGGTAGTGGAATATCTTTACTTTTCAATATATATGTGGAGAAAGCTGATAGGTCCCTTTAGGGCCCATGAAGGTGTCAAAATAACCTCTGCAAATCACGTAGAGTTTCTGACTGACTACTTTCCTCCATGGCACAAAAAGGAGAACAATGCCTTCCATAGAAAAATCTTCTTCATGCAGGACAATGCACCATCTCATGCTGCAAAGAAGGTCTCTGAGTCATTGGCTGCTATGGGCATAAATGGAGAAAAACTATGGTGTGGCCACCATCCTCCCCAGACCTCAACCAATTGAAAACCTTTGGAGTATCCTCAAGCAAAAGATTTATAAGGATGGAAGGCAGTTCACATCAAAATGTAAGCTCTGGGTGGCTTTGCTGACATCCAGCAAAGGAATTTAAGCAGAAACTCTCGAAAAACTCACAAGGTCAATGGATGCAAGAATGTTGAAGGTGATTCCAAAGTGGGGTCCTATGTTAACATGTGACTTGGCATATTGTGATGTTTTGATTGAAATAGCTTTTGATTTCAGTAAATGTGAACTCTTAGGGCGACATGTATAAAAGGGTTTTTCACCTTTTTCTGGCGTACAATGCACCTAACTGAGCCGGCTACGATGTCTAATGCACCTAACATATGTGTTAGGTACATTGTTCGTAAGACTCAACACTTTCTAATGCACCTAAAATGAGGGGGCGTTCTGGGGGTGTTCTGGGGATGTGTCGGACCACACTATATTAGACACATATATGAATGTGGTTTGGCAAAACTACGTGCATTACTGCTCCGACAGGCAGACCATTTTTCAATGTGATCTGCCTGAGCCTGAGGAGTCGAAGTGAAATTAGATTTGCTGTAAGGGGCAAAAATGTTCAATATTTTGCAACTTACACCAGTACAATAATAAAAAGTAATTTATTATAATTATCAAACTGTATAAAATTTAATTATTTAAATTTAATGAAAAATGTGATCACATAAAACTAATACAAAAATATATAATATCCCAAAATATAGAAATATCTCCTATAAAATGAACCAAATTACACATTTGTACATGTATTACATATATCATAGGATGAGGAAAGATTTTTTTAAAATGTATTTAAAATTCATAGAATCTTAAACTAATTTTACATTAAATAATCCACTGATTATGTTCTTCAATTTTTTATATTTTACATTTTTACTACATTAAATTTGAAATTAATTTTTTTGCTCTCACCCTTTTTTTCTACAAGAGCCAGCACAGCACAGGTATTGCTGAGACCTGTGGTCCACCAAGCAGAATCAGTACGATAGTTTCTATCCACTGACATGCTATTCTAATGCTTTTTCTCTTATTTCCAGCCGATCTATAACCTTTATACATGTTAGACACATTACTTATGCGCCCAAGTTTCGTAATGTGCCTAACACATAGGCGAGGTGCGTCGAACCTTACACACCATTTATGAACGCACAAAAACCACTTTCAGGCGCATTATACACTGAAAATGAGACTCGACTATTCACTTCGACGCGCCTTCCTTCATACATGTCGCCCTTAATGCTGCAAATTCCAAAAATGACCATTTTCAGCTCTTTACAAGCTATAAAATGTTTTGTAACTCTGTTGTACACACTAATTTGGAACAGTGAAGGAGACTTTTCTCATAAAGGTTTCTCCAATTAAACTTGATTTATCCTCTAGCGGTTGATGATTTCAACATTATTCTGTCATTTGCATCGACCAATTAGGTCAATCAGTGAACAATATAATTTGCATAATAATTTGAAATGTGGTATAAACATGTATATAGCAAAGATTATTGGCATTATTACTGTAGAGAACTATTTTATCCCATTGAAAAATAATATAACATAATAATGACATAATCAATACCATGAATCCTGAATCATACATCTACTGTATGTGTTACATTGTGATTAAAGGGGTTTTGCCATGAAGTAAAATTGACGTGGGAAGTTTGTAAATTATATAATAAACATTTTCACCATTCATCATTATTAAACGTTCTGGAACGTTTTTGTTTTAGCTGCTCCTTTAGTGATCCATTGTTTACAGCTCGTCTCCAGGGGATACGACCAAGGCTGAGAGCGCCTCAGTCCTAGTCACACCAGCTCAGACATCACCTCTCCTGAGTGTTCAAACCCCAGGTGCTGTCATTCTACCCCTGTTCTCTGTACCCCCTAGTAATTAGTTAAACAGTGCAAATAAATAAAAAAAGAAACCGCAATGAGGTTTGTGCACTGATAAAGAGAAATAAAATCTACAGGTTTGGTTCCTGCAGGGATTTGAACCGAGGACCCTTGGGCCTGGAGGCAAAAGTTTTACCTCTGAGCTACAATGTAGCTACTTGCAGTTCTACACATAAACAGACCTTTCTTTGGCTAAAGAGAGGTAAGGCCTGGTGATGTCATCCTGCAGGGTCACATGATATGCAATTCAAACAAATCACACACAGAGTATACAGAGCTGAATAGCTGGATACAGGAGGTATGAAATGAGATCGTGGCAAAACCCCTTAAAGGGATTGTCTGAGAAATAGTGTTACTCTTGTCAGTAGGTTGCGTTTTATATTGTAACACATCTAAGTGGATAGGACCGAGCTGCCATACCAGAAATAAAAGACCAATTTACCTAAAAGACAACTAATACCATAAATATATTAACCATTGCCCTAACTTAACTGTGCTGATAGAACTTAAAGGGGTTTTGCCACAATCTCATTTCATACCTCCTGTATCTAGCTCTTCAGCTCTGTGTGCTCAGAAGGAGGCGTGTGTGATTTGTTTGAATTGCATATCATGTGACCCAGCAGGATGACAGCACCTTGCCTTTCCTCTCTGTAGTCAAAGAAAGGTATGTTTATGTAAAGCATTGTGAGTAGCTGAGAGGTAAAGTTTTTGCCTTCAGGCACAAGAGTTTTAGGTTCAAATCACTGCAGGAACGAAACCTGTGTTTTTTTTCTCTTTATCAATGCACAGACCTCATTGCGGTTTCTTTTTTTAATTTATTTGCACTGTTTGACTAATTACTAAGGAGTACAGAGGACGAGAGTAGAATGACAGCACCTGGGGTTTGTACACTCAGTAGCTGCCTGAGAGAAGAGGTGATGTCTGGGCATATCTGACCAGGACTGAGGAGCTCTCAGCCCTGGTAATATCCCCTGGAGTTGAGCTGTAAACAATGGATCACTAAAGGAGCAGATAAAACAAAAACGGTGCAGAATTTGTAATAATAATGAATGGTGAAAATGTTTGTTATTTCATTTGCAAGATTCCCACGTCAGTTTTACTTCGTGGAAAAACCCCTTTAAGTTTTATTTCTGAAAAGCTACTACCTAATAAAGTGTATTACAATAGATCAGCTTCCTATGCCTTTTTACTCCTAGACACTGATTCCTATCAGTATATCAATGTAAGTGCCTGCAGAACACTATACTAGTATAGCACAGCTGCCTAACCTTAAATAATGTCACTGGGGGGGATCTGTTTTAATACACTTTATTAGGTAGTGTCTTTTCTGAAAAAATTAGGGCGGTGGTTATTATATTTATGGTATTAGTTGCCTCTTAGGCAAATTGGTCTTTAGTTTAGTTTAGTTACCATCTTTCTGCTGCATGGACACTTTTTGGTTTTTCATTGTTGTTGGCCATACCAGAAATAGCACAAGACTGGCACTGTCTCTTTAAAAATAGACATTTTTACTCATCCTTGATACATTTAACACTCTGTATTATAGGCTCTCTCACCCTGCAGTTTTACAGAGCCACAGACAGCTTCAGACTCACACTTCCTGGTCAGGCTGTGTGTGGGTCTACAGCACTGATTGATGTATCAGTTGCGCTGTTCCTAGCTATTCCTGTTGCACTGACATGACTACAGAAGATTTATAAAATGTAGTACATAAGGCTACAGAGCTCTAAAATGTAAAAGCCTGTCATTTAGTTAGGCAAACAAACTCCATTGCTAGAGATAATGCTCTGCAGGGAGTCATTCATCATGATAAAACTGACCGGCAGAAGCTTGAATCAATCAGATAAGAGACAGAAGAGGTGGTCGGTAACCAGAGAAACTTGTGCAATCTTAGGATATGTTCATTTGGCGTTTTGCGGCGCGTTCCTGTGCGCTACGCAAGACGCTGTGTGTTTAGAAGAACACGCTCATCAGTGACATGTCACTTCTTTCTGCCGGCGTTCAGTACCCAGCGGGGAAGGTGGCAGGTAATCATGGCTCTCTGTGAGAGCCATGATTACCGTAATTGCAGGTTGTATTTCGGAACGTATTGCAGCACAATTATGCCCTGAAATACAGTCTGAAAGATGCCGTGTGAACATAGCTTTATAGTATGTCTACACGGCATATGTAAAATATCGGTCGGATTCTGTTTAAGAATCTGGCCGGTATTTTATCTTCTTTCAAAGGATTTGGGGGACAGTTCTGTCCATGGTTTGCAAATTCGCCCATCCCTCATAACCATTGAATTGCACACCTTTTGACTGAAACCCAGGCAGGAGATTGTGCATGATCCAAGTTTTTCGGAACGCTGGTGGTTAAAAAGCTGTCAGACTGAAAATCCATTGAATGTAGACTATGCAGATTTTCTATGGTCTATCAGGATGGTTTCTTGTCGGTTTTCAGACGGTTTCAAAACTGGCAAACCATCTGAAACTCCGACCAATAAACCATGCTGTGTGGATGGACCCTTAAAGGAGATAAAATTAGAACAACAATGTATTTGGCAATCGTCTTTACTTTTCCCTATGTGTTAAAAGCTAATCATTGTACTGAGAAAAACCCTTTAATTTTATAGATCTGAGTATTTGAAGGCTTATTTAAGAGTATAAGAGATATAAGGGCAGCGTAACATACATTGTGTGATGCGGAATATTGAGTTGACCTCTGATCCAGGGGCGTAGCTACAGGGGGGTGCAGCGGTAGCAGTTGCTACTGGGCCCTGCAGCCTTAGGTTGCCCAAAAGCCCTCCTGCCACATAAGAAGATACCAGCATTGTAAATGGCGCATGGTAACTAGGGGGCCCCATTTCACTTTTTGCACCAGGGCCCAAGAGCTTGAAGTTACGCCTCTGCTCTGATCTATAATGAACTGTGTAATAAATAAACCGCTACCATATCAGATAGATAGAACCCATTCAAGATTGGAAGAAAAATAGTACAAGGAAGTTTATAAAACAAATCTGAAAAAAATTCAGATATTTAACTGAATCTATGAAACGTACATTTTGGACCGAGCACCACATGTATAGTCCTTGCTCTTATAGATAACCTGGTAGTTTCTCATTGATATATTGTTGCGCCACGCTCCACTGACACAGGGTATCCTGCTCTCCCCGGTCCTCAGCATAAATAAGCTTTCAGTGAATTCAATATAGTAACAACTTCTATAATTTATTAAATATCAAGAACAACCACTTAAAATCATTACAGTGGGTTACTTGCGTGTATCACGATTCGCAGTATGTGGCCAACAGTCCTGCAAAGTCCATATGAAGAATATGTTTTTCGTGCCTCTCCGGCAAAGCAGCTCTAGCTCTTAATCAGATTCTGGAGATGGTGTTTTCTTCTTCCTCTGTGAGGTGAACATTTAAAAGGGTGCGTAAGAGGGAGAGCCCTTTCTGCTATTATTTCTTTTCTAGTTGGTATTGCTGTTTTGTAGATCTGATGGAAAAAGAACAATTGCTTGGATTAACATTTTGCCTTCTTGTGGACCATAACAACAACTGGGGCACCTTTAGGGTAAGTTCCTACTGCTGATTTTTTACCCGGTTGTTGGCGCATTTCCTCACCCAAAACAGCGTTAAAAAACCCTCCAAAATGCCCACAGTTCATTTTCATTGATTCCTATGGAGTTGGTGCATATTTGAAACGTTTTTCTGACCATTGAAAACCTGATCAAATCCTAATTAAATCCTCGTCAAAACCTCATCTGAAAAATGCAGCATTGAGGCACTTTTCAGACAAGGTTTTGATGCTGATTTGGACGCTGAAGATTCAGTGTCCCAATCAGCCATGTGAACTAACCCTTAGGGCATGTCCCCACGGCACGGCTTTTCGGCCGGCTTTTCAGCCGGTTTGCGGTTTTTCAGACCGCCTGAAAAACCGTCCGAAAACGAGCACAATTCTGCTCTATGGAAAACCCGTGCTGCAGTCCCCACTGCACGGGTTTTCCATCGGGCGGTTTTTCCGCCCGCAAAACATTGACCATGCACATTCTTCCGTCCAGTTTCCGGACGGAATCTGTGCTTGTGAATGGGAAGGGGGAGGGCTTTTCTCCGCTCATCGCGGAGCAAACCCCGGCCGGAAATTTGTCCTGTCCTTGAATGCACCCTTTAAGCTCCTTCGGGGCTCAAGCACATTAAAATTTAATTTCCTATTGTTCCACACTATAGGAATGTTATCTCATCACTGTTATTCACATAGTGAACCTGTACTGTCAAGTTTGTCCAGTCCTGACATTGACACTATATAAACATTTTATGTACATAAAGCACATTTTCAACCAATATAATATTTGGTACAACGTTGCCTAATAACTGAGACAGATCTCTAACACCGGTATAAGATCCTTTATGTTCCATTTCTGTACCTGAAGATGGCAGCAGGAGGCCACAAACTCTTCCGCAGTAACGACATCTGCACCCACAATTAAACAAAACAGGGATTTAAACTCACATAAAATAAAAAAATAATCAAAAAATGTTCCACAAATCTGTTCCATTGGAAGCATTTTACAACTATGTCTAGTGAGGATTTTACTAAAATCATCTACAGTTCTTCGCTACCAAGGCATAGTAAAAACAGCAAGCTTTTTTTCCTTTAGCATCAGATTGAGTGAAGTATACAGCCATGAAAGGCAGTATAGTTGTAATCGTTGTTGTTCAGTCTGTCTATGTCATAATGGTTAGTCTAATCAGTTTTTCTTTTTAAAAATGTCTGATTAGGAGGGTACCAAAAAATAAATGATCACGGGGGTTTTTTCAGGGTTGGATCTCAAAAGACACTTGTAATTAGTAAAGAGCGATTATTTTGCTATCGTCAAGGCCGATAGCGAAATTGGCAATTACAAAAAGATATCCGATAGTCGTAATAGATTATCGCCGATGCCCATTAACGCTATGGAGAGAACAACATTTCATTTTTACAACCAAATAGGGCTGGAAAAGCTGGAATTAACATCCACAACATCAAAGGATATTTCACATCTTAGGCAACACATTGGTTAAAAAAGCCACAAAAAGAAAATCACAGCCCCTTTTACTATCCCTGTCTTGTACCACAGCCTGCCCTTAAACCTCATCACCCACAAATTAATAAGTCCGAACATTTTTGTTTTTAAACCTCTTTTTACTTGAACTGGACATTGAATACCCGTCCGGGGAACGCAGCATGACCCCAAACCTGCATGCCCCCCAAATTAAAAAGTCCCGGGAAAAAAAAGGAGTCTTTGAACCCCCAATTTTAGTTGAACGGGACTTTTAACTATATCTGTCCTGTACCGCAGTATTGGGCCGTGTTCACACGGCTTATTCACGGGCGGTTTTGGGGTGCGCCGATTGAGCCAAAAAATCCCCCCTGAATACGGGGGGGAACGGGGGCGGGCCGGAGCGCCGCTCCCACCCCATAGAAAATGCTTTTTACGGCCTCCGCCCGTAAATAATGTGCTGTAACTTTCCCCCCCCGCGGCGGATTTGCCGAGCGGGGAGGGAGCGACGGAATCCACTGTTCTCTATAGAGCAGTGGATTACCGTAATGACTCTGACGGATTGGCCCGAAATTGAAGCGCAAATCCGGCGCGGAATACGCCGCCAATCCGGGGGCAAATAAGACGATGAAACGGGGCCCTTACCATTAAACCTGTCAATCCACAGTTTAAAAAAGTGCCTAAAAAAAGGGTCTTTCAACCACCATTTTAGTTGAACGGGGACATTGATATCCCTGTCCGGGGCCACAGCTGACCCTCAAACCTGCAGGGCCCACAGATTAAAAAAAGTGCTGGAAAAAGGAGTTTTTAACCCCCCATTTTATTTGAACTGGACATTGATTATACCTGTCCTGGCCACAGCATGACCCCCAAAACCTGCATGCCCCCCAGATTAAAAAGGCGGAAAAAGGGGAGTCTTGAACCACCTTTATTTAAAACTGGACATTGATAGACCTTCCGGGGTAACCACATTTTTAAGTTTTCCTGTACCTCCCTTGTACATTCAAGGAATATTTGTTCACTTTTTTGTGCATCCCAGTTTTTTAGTAGTTTAATTCTAAAAAACACATTTTTTAAAAATAGGAGGAACCCCCACATCTTTTTTTTTCTCTTTTTTTAAATGTCTAAATGGGTTTCTCACTACGGGGAATTGATATATGTTAAAGATCTTGCAATACAAGCATTTTGAAATTTTGTGTCCTTAACATGTCCTACCTATTCCTGTTTCGACAGCCCCATCCCCCCTTACCCATTTTTGACAATTGTGAAGAACAAATGTTGTTAAAAAAACTTTTTTTTTAAAATAGGACCTGTAGTTTGCTGAAATTTCAAAGAGCATGCCCCAAAAAATATAAAAATGACTTCTCAGCCCCTATTAAAATTGTGATGGGGAAATGCCACTTAGAAGCCCATTTCTGTTCCCAAAGGACCATGATTTTTAGTTTAAACTCCGCAATATACCCCAAAAAATTATAAATACCTCAGCCACTATTTAAAAAAGTGATGGGGGAAATGCCACTTAGAAGCCACATTTTTTGTTCCAAAGGAAAAAAAAATTCTCACAGCAACATGAACCTCAAAACCATGACAAGCGAAAACTTCTAAAGATAAAGTGAGTAAAGGAATACGGTGTTTTATAAAACCTTCTGTTTTTTAAATTCCTCACAGCAAAACCACAAAAAAATTTTGGGAAAAAAAGAGAATAAAAATTGCAGAAGAAATGATCATTTAAAAAAAAAGTTTTTAAAAGGGGGCCATTTTCGTTTGAAGAGGAATGTAATAGACCGGGAATAATCGGTGACTGGGAAATTGGGGGGCCACAACACACGAGACCCATCCCTGATCATCTTGATGAAAATCAAACGACCCACATTATCTGTAGAAAACCGGTGCGTTTGTCTGAATACTCCTCCAGCTTGCAAAGGGTCCGCTCAGATATGACGCTGGCGCGGGGGCAGGACAACCCTCTATGGCTTTGGCGAGCGAGCTGGGGCCCATTCGTCCTTTTTTGGATACCCAAAGCTTTGGGTTCGGAAACAATCCAAAAACATAGGTTTTGAGACGCAATATTTCGTGCACCAGATTTAAGCTGGTCTCGGTGTGTTGGATGTGTGCCCGCATTCTCGTTGGTGAGGGGGTAAACAAAGATTCCAAGGTCACCCATTGGGTTCTGCCACCCTGCCTGCGCTCCCGTACGGCTATTTGGGCATCTACTGCTGTCACGTCGCTGACGTTGTTCCACCGTGACATTTGAGGAAGGAACAGACGCAACGATGTCCCAGTTGATAAATCGTAAGTCTCCAAAACCTGCATTTTACTCTCTTTTTGGGGGTGGGTGGAAGGAAAGTGCGGTTTTGTTTTGTCCGGGATCCAGGAGGGTGGCCACCCAGTAACTGTTGTTCATTTTTGAGGGCCCTTTAAAAGCGAGGACAGTTGGGGGAAAATGGACACCAACCCTCATGTGAAGATGGACCTTGATTTCCCCAAAGCCTCTGGGTCGGGGGCACTAGCAATATCTTCCTCATCTTCCTCCCCCCCCAAATTGTCCCAAACCTCCCCCAAGGGCAGGACTCGGTAAACGTCGGTGTCCGGAATACCTCCTCCTCCTCCGCATCCTACGGCACACCCCTTAACCCCCCCCCTGACTTGCCTGAGATGATGCACCCTGGAGCTGATGCACTGCCTTGCACAGCCCGGGACCCCGAACCACTGCTAATAAAACCGATAAAATGTGAAACTGTCGGGCCTTGTGGTTCGACGGAGAAAAAGGCCCCGGGCCTGCTTTTTTTTTCCCTCCCCCTCCGTCGCTGGGGGGGACCTGTTGTTTCAGACTGTCCAACGATCTTCCCAGAACTAAGATCACCACAATGCTCATCTGCAAGGGCATTGTCCCCCACTGACCTTTTGGTGGTTCTTCGAAACTGGCAAGGTGGTGCAGAGCTCTTTCACCTCCTCCACTTTGGTGGCTAAACACCCCGAGGTCCGCACCGCTGCTTGTCAGGCCATGTGTCACTTCGTCTGCGTAATCGCATTGCGTGCTGCCCCCAATCGTGGAGCATGTGGAGGGTGGAATTCCAGCGTGCGAAAAGTCAACAATGAGACGGTTGACAGGGGGGGCCCCGAGCTGACACCGCAAGCAGCCAGGGGGGAAAAAGCGGGGTGCAAAACAGCAAAAGTGCGACACAACTCGACCCTTCCAGAGGCAGTCCAGCCCCGGGGTAGTTTCTTTAAAAAATTTTTGGACGACAAGGTTAAATGACAGTGCCAGGAAAGGGGATGTGCCCCACCCTACCGTCTTAAGGGCGGCCACGATTTTCACCCTTAAAACGCACACCACTTGCCTGGCACAAGGTTTTTTCACCGCCAGCACTCGGTCTGTTGCGGAGAGACGTCCACAGCTCCTGCCCTGTGGGGGACGGTCCCCAAGACAATTAATTTCAAAGGGCCCTTTTTTCTCTGGGACTGGATCCACCAGAGGACATTGGGGGAAAGAACCCGCCCCACCCCCGCTTTTTTGAAGAGCGGCGCCGAGCCTGAGAGCCACCGTCCCCCCCCAGAGACATCCACCAGCTCCCCCATGAGCTGTCACAGAAAATTTAGGGGGCCTTGGCCGTGCTTACAAAGTCCATGTTCGTGGCAAATGGACTTTTCCCGGACACAGATGAGGCAACGCGCTTGAAATTTTAATGACACTGGCGGGCCCAGGGCAGGGGACGGCTTTTCTGGCAAAGAAATGCCTCCGGAACTGTTATTGGGGGCAGGCAAGGGCCATGAGGGGGCGGAACCCATCTGTGTCCCCCAGACAAAAAGGCAACTTTTTAAAGGGCCAAAACCCTGGCAATCCCGACATTCAGGCTTTGGTTTTTGGATGGTTTGGGTTTTTAAAGGTTTTCTGCTCCCAAACGGGAAGACAGAAGGCGGGCTGCTAATCCGCTGTACGGCATGCAGGTCGTCAAACTGGCGGGGGAAGGGGGTAGGATGGTCTTGGGGGTGCTGGGGGTACTCCAGCGACGGTGGAGGCTAAGCGGAGGCGATCCCTGATCAGACTTGGAACTTTGGGCAGCGAGGAAGCTTGGGGGTGGTGGAGGGGGGAGGCGGAGACAGAGGGGGCAGTGGTTGGAACCCCGGCATCGGTGGTGGCCTTTTTTGGCCAAGTGTTGCCTCCATTTCAACTCAGCTTTTTCCCTGCTTGTACAAGATAGTTGGTGGTGGTTTAAACACCAAGTTTTCTTTTGCCTCTTACTTATGCTTTTTTACGGCCAAAGGCGGCATATACATACGGGGTAATCAGAGGCTTGCTAAAGAAGGCCCAGGTTTTGAAGGCCCCCGGACCTTTTTGACGGCGATAAGCGAGGAGGGGGGTTTCCGTCCCCGGGTGGCGGAAAAATCATATCAGGGGACTTCTGCGACCGCCCTCTCCCTTTTTGGGGCGGGACCCGGGAAAGACACTCCCCCTTGGCTTCCCCCCTCATCCAGTGAAAAGCGCCCCGCAAGGAAAATTCTGCTGAAAAGACCACGTTGGATCCCAATGTGTCATCATCATCAAAACACAGGTGACTTCGTCTCCGACATTCTCACCAGAAGCTGTGGGGTACAAGCAAGAGGGCCCGCAAGGGATTGCCGACCGCCCGGGGGTTTTTTTTTCCAAATTTAACGGCTTTTCCCTTTTTTTCCTCCTCTGTGGCATCAGTAACTGGGCTCAAGCAGACAAAATCATCCTCTTTGGCCCCTTGATCTTTTAAAAAATGCCTTCTGACCCCCCCCGCATTTTGTTCCCCAAAAAGGGGCTTCAGAAAAAAGGATTTCCTAGTGGTGGGGACACGAGTAGACCTTTGGGTGCCTTCCCTTCATGTTGGAAAAAGGGGGTGCTGAGATGACATTTTTTGGCCCTGACGGGGGGGTAGGAGGGTAAGACTGCTGGATGCAGGTTTCATTAACCCCCGAAGAAAATTTGTCGACGCTGTTCGTTACTGAATTTACAAAGGGCCCCGACCCAGCGAACAGGCCTGACATCCTGCAACCGAAAAGATCGCTGGGATGCGTTTGTCGCCAGCCTGGAAAGGGGCACCTTCTCCCCCGTACCTCTACTCCCCTGTCCCACCCCCCCCCTTTGCTCGCTTCCACCTGAATTTCGCTCCATGTTCAGAAAGATAAAAATTTGAGAAGGGATGGAAAATTTTGGAAAGTCCTTAAAAGAAAGGGGAAATTTTCAGTTATTTTCAAACCCTCAAATCAAAAGAAAATTTTTCCTGGGTTCAAATTTAAGTGCAAGGTACCTTAGAACAAAACCTGGCCTGCGCCAAAGTAAAAAAACACGTATCTGAAAAAGTAACGGAAATAAAAGGTATTTTTTTTGGGACCTATCAATAACCTGTGGTGATACAAAAAAGCGGGTTTTAAATTTTAACTGCAAGGTGGGTCTATCAACAAAGCTGGCCTGCGCCCAAAAGGGGAAAAAAACGTATCTGAAATTATACGGATAAAAAAGGGATTTTTTTGGCACCTATCAAAACACCCGTGGTGACTACAAAATTTCTGGATTTTAAATTTAAGTGAAGGTACCTCTATCACAAAGCTTGACGACCCAAAAGTGAAAAAAACCGGTTGAAAAAGTATATGGATAATGAAAGGTATTTTTTGGGCACCTATCAATAACCCGTGGGGACTACAAAAAAAGTGGATTCAAATTTTAAAAAAGCAAGGGACCTCTATTTAACTAAGCTGGCCTGGCCAAAGTGAAAAAAAAAACGTACGAAATGTAAAACGGATAATAATAGTATTTTTTTTCACCTACCAAACATTGTGGTGACACAAAAAACGTACTCAAATTTAAGTGCAAGGTGGCTCAAAGAAACAAACGGCCGCCCAAAGTGAAAAAAAAACACGTATTAAATTATACGGGGTAATAAAAAGGTATTTTTGGCACCTTTCAATACAAAGTGGTGCTACAAAATTTGGGTGGATTTTAAATTTAAAATGCAAGGAAACCTTAGAACAAAGTGGGTTGGTTTTAAAGGAAAAGAACACGTATGTGAAATGTATAAAAGGGAAATAAAAGGTATTTTTTTTTTCACCTATCAAACACCTGTGGGGATACAAAAATTTTGGATTCAAAATTTTAAGGAAGGTACCCCCTATCAACAAAGCTTCACTGACCAAAAGTGAAAAAAAACCTGTCTGAAATGTATCTGATAATAAAAGTGGGTTTTGCACCTAACAAATAGACCTGAGTTACTAGAAAAGATCTGTATCCTAATATAAGTTCAGGCGCCCCCCATCCAAATAAAATTTCAAAGAAAACTGTTAATAATAAAGCTATTGCAATGCAATGTTACATAAGTTTTGGGTGCACAATATCCAGTATCCTTAAAAGAGCTTTGTCGTGTTCGCCCGCGGACACCCCCCCCCCCCCCCCGCTCTCCCCCCCTACTTTACAGGGGGGTAATGCCCCCTTTTTAATCCAGCCAAGACCTAAAATCGCAAATCTCGATCTACCAAAATTCTAAGGTTCACACAAAAAATATGCTGTCCTGTGAACAAATAGAATAATTTTTGCTGAGCTGTTTGCACACAGGCAAGCGCACGTCCCACTCCTTTGAGATAAATTTACACACACTGATCATGAACAGGGAAAGGGCTGTTCTATGTCAAAGGAGGCTTGATTTTTTCCACCAATCGAACCAACAACCCCCGTCATGACGTCGACCAAAGCTCACCCTGCTCTTTTCTCTAAGCTGATTTGCTGGCCGCCAAAATGACAGGAACCCGGAAAAAAATGGCGCGATTTTTAATAGATTATGTACAGATTTTTTCCAAATTATCCGTGATCAAAAAAATCCCATCAAATAAAAAAAAAGTGCCGATTTTTAAATTTGTAAATAACCTCAACACTACTTGTAATCTGTTGATGAATCTGATAGCAAGCAATCAATTTTCTTGCAGTGGAAATATAGGGAGAAATAAGGCATTACATGATGCATATGGAAAACAACAGTGTATCCATCTAATGCAGTGATTCCCAATCCCCCCATTTAAAAAATCTTTAAATTTTTTTCCATTTTGCCATCATTGTCTCGTTTGGTGTAGAAACTGCTAAAGCATATTATAATTCTTGTTTGGCGCATGGGAACATTGGTTAAGAAACACTGCTCTAAATCGGGGACATGCCAGGTGCTTCAGAGGTAGACAGTCTTTGAGGTTCCTGTTTACTTTGGTTAATAGAAGAGGGTAACAAAAAGTGAAGGGCACCCCCAAAAGCTCTAATTGCCTTTTAAAGTGGTATATGGTCCCAACAATATACTTTCAACTAGTTCTGAGATGACCATTGTATGTTAAAATCATTGTATATTGAAACCATAAAAAAAAAAAGAAAAAAAAAGTATGTATTCAGCACCTTTTACATATTATGCTTGAGTGGGGTGGCTTCATATGTTCCATATTGGAAATTGTACATAGGAAAAGTCAACACCTAACTTTATTGGAAGAACCCAATAGAGAAAAGAGGGAAAGAGCAAAAGCCCAGCTCCCAAAAAAATAAAAAAATGTGAAAAAGAAAGATGACCAAAAATGTTAAGTGCACATGCTCAGCCTCATATCCACAGATTGTCTTTTCAAAATAGATGAATGAGTGCTGTTAGCATTGCTGCAGAGGTTAAAGGGGTGGAGGATTCTCAGACCATACGCCGCACAATGTATCCAATAGGTCTGCATGGCTGTCATCCAAAAAGGAAGCCTCTTCTAAAAATGCTGCACAAGAAAGTCTGCAAACAGTTTGCTGAAGACAAGCAGATTAAGGACATGGATTACAGGAATCATTTCCTACGGTGTGATGATATCAAGATTAACTTATTTGATGTTGTCAAACGTGTGTGGCGGCACCAGGTGAGGAGTACAAAGACAAGTGTGTCTTGCCTACAGTCAAGCATGGTGGTGGGAATGTCATGGTTTGGGCCTGCATGAGTGCTGCCAGTTGTGGGGAGCTACAGTTCATTGAGGGAACCATGTATGCCAACATGTACTGTGACATACCAAAGCAGAGCAAGATCCCAATCCATGTATGTCAACATGATAACGACCCTAAACATACCTCCAAGATTAGGGTGAAGGTGTTGGACTGGCCAAGCATCTCTTCAGGCCTAAACCCTATTGAGCATCTGTGGAGCATCCTTAAATGAAAGGTGGAGGAGAGCAAGGTCTCTAACATCCACCAGCTCCATGATCTCGTCATGGAGGAGTTGGAGAGGACTCCAGTGGCTGCAACCTGTGAAGCTCTACTGAATTCCATGGCCGAGTTAAGTCAGTGCTGGAAAACAATGGGGGCCACACAAAATTTGGACACTTGGACACAATTGGTCCATTTTCACTTAGGGCTGTACTCACCTTTGGTGCCAGCGGTTTAGACATTGACGGCTGTGTGTTATTATGAGGGCACACCAAATTTACACTGTTATACAAGCTACTATACTGACTAATTTGCATTGTATCAAAGTGTCACATCGTCAGTGTTTTCCCATGAAAAGATATAATACAATATTTACAAAAACATGAGGGGTGTACTTACTTTTGTAAGATAATGTAAATATTTTGGAAGATTATTTTCAAAATTTAACCAAAGTCATAGGTACACTACAAATAAGCTTTATGATTTAGAAATTTTATATTGCACTCGAACACCCCTTTCCCTAGCTATATACACCTTTTGTTACAAACATTTTAGTCACCACGGTACACATAAGGGATTACCTGTAAAGCTATCATAGCAATTTGACTTTCCTTACACATGGCCAGCATCAGAACCTGACAGAGTCCAGGTTAGGGGCCACTGCTCCTCTATTCTGCATTTTTGTCTTTTGTTGTTTATCTTATACAGGACAGCATGGAAAGAAACTCAAGACTGCACTGTGTCCTTCAACACAGGAAATTGGGGTAAGGGCCTGTTCTCCACACTGGCAGTGTTTGGGAGAAGACAATATGTATATTTATTTTCCAGCCTCATTTTTTATCTGGTCTATTCTGGTACTCAAACTTGGATTCTTATGTATTATTTATATGAGGTGACGTTATCGGAAAAAATATCTCAATAGCATGATATGCCATGCTTCATAGGCACAATGTGCTAACATATCTCTATGCATCATTATATACCAGTGCATAATATAGATTTTTGGAAAATTTTCCAAATATTTACAATTATAACATTATTGAAAAAATTACTGTTTCCAAAAAGCATTTTTATAATATACTTTAATACATTTAATCCATAATAATGGTCAGTTACAAAATGACAGATTATTTCATGAAAAAAACAAGACCTGGAACTACTATTCTGAAATACAAATGTTATTTTAGTTTAGGTTATGAAAGTGGGATGATAAAAAAAATCCGCTCACTATCTGAACATGCACAGCACAAAAATTTCCAGCTGTAAAAAGATTAAATTAGAAGTTTTACAGCATACAGCTGCCTCTCTCTGTCTAACCTAATGTTCACATGGTGCATATTTTTGCATTCTTTGGTAGAAATAACCAGAATGAGTATGTCCCATTTGGAAGAGAACCACGGTAAACAGAAGACCAGGGGGACCCAGTGCTGGAACTGAGGAACAGAGTATAGTTCTCTTTTTATTGGTCTACACTAACATATTGTTTAATTTTCCAATGACCAGGACAACTCCTGTAAGTGTTTGAATGTTTCTGCATAGTTTGGGGATTTCTTAACTTGTATCTTATTTTAATTGTTTTACTTATGTTTGTATATAGTGTTTTACACTATATTTTCCAAAAAGGTCATAAAAGACACTTTATTGTTTTTTTTTTTTTGCTGTGCAGGTTTCTACTGTAACTAGAACATATATATAAGCAACAATTACAGGGTGAAACAGCACCCTATGGTGACATTAATCCAAGAAAAAATGATTGAAAAAGGTTCCTTTACACCGAAAGGTTGTACCTTTGTATACCTCAGATGGGTAAAGAATAAAAGAAGTATCCTTTTTTGTAGATGCTGATGCTTGACTTAATTTTTTTGGTGAACTCTGGTGACGTTAGTCACTGGTGGAATCGTTAGGGTCTGTTAAATCACAGCATCCCTGCCATGCTGGGGAACACTGAGTTATCTCGTGATCGTCAGGTCTCAAAGAGGCAGCGAAACTTGCTTGTCCCCATCTACTAATTATTGCTCATGAACACTAGGTAGCATAGAAGCCAGTTATAAACAGTTTCTGCTCAAGGAGACCAACTTTCTTGTGCTCATTTGCAGAAGAAGGAGTACATGGACTTCCATTTCATTTGCTGTATATTTACTATTGTGTGGGTTCAAAGCTCAGAACCATGCAACACTGTAGTTTACCATATGTCATAGTATTCTATAGAGTGCTAGTTTAAAACCAAAATAAAAATGTACCTAGCAGATCCCTACCAATAGTACCAAAACCTCTTGACCAACGTATATGAAAAGACAGTTTAAATAGGAAAAATCGGTCCTAAAAAATAACTTTTATTGAATATATTAAAATATATATCGTAGTCTATCTCAAAAAACTCACAAAAAATTGTGGGAAGCAAACAACAACCACACGGGTGGGACCAGAGTGATATACAAAACCTGGCCCTATAAACCTAGTATACTCCTACCTAACTGAGAGAGATACAGGATAATCGCCCCGATAAGGGCGTTCCTGTCCGCAGCCTTGCCCTAAAAAAACACCCTGTTATTCCTCATGGTCCCGTCCCAATATGTTTCAATCATCCATGACATCATCAGGGGACAGTCTGGAAAGATGTAAGTGGACCAAGCGTCCGGGTACAGTGACAAATAGATAGCTGCAATAATACAAGGCACAAGAATTAAAGGGTAGATAAATACCTGATGGTAGTTACTCATGTAGAAACCACATTACATGTCGTGTTTACATAACAAAAAAGGACACTACCTTACATTTCATCAGCATAATGCCACCTTATGGATTTGTCATGTACACCAGTACAGTCTCACACACAGCCGACGCTGTCATGCCCTTACAGGGCGGGAGATGACTTACAGTTCAGAAACTAAATACCTGGTGGTTTTACTGGTGTACATGAAAGGTAGAATATGAAAATTAAAATCCAGAACATCACAATGTATAAATTATATAAATTTATTTGTATTTGCTGAGAGAAATAAGTATTTGATCCCCTACCAACTATTAAGAGTTCTGGCTCCTACAGATCAGTTAGACACTCCTAATCAACTCGTTACCTGCACTTAAGACAGCTGTCTTAAATAGTCATCTTTATAAAAGGCTCCTGTCCACAGACTCAAACAGTCAGACTCTAACCTCTACAACATGGGCAAACCAAAGAGCTTGTAATACTATATATATATATACAGTAAATTCAATAATTCAATAATTTTCATAGCTTTTAAGAATTGTGAGTAAACAGAGAAACCCTTGCAATCCCACATCATCCACCCACTAAATAAATCGGACTGTTCCCATAGTAATATAAAAATAAGCAGGAGCAGGCATTAAATCTTAAATAAACAAAACTATCTGACTTTAATATATACTTAACATTTCTGTTGTCTAAATTCAACTTACTAAGAATAAGAGAAAATATCTTTGGGTATCCATCAGTAGCTAGGTGCCCTATAATATTGCAACGCAAATTCGAGTAGGGCTAATTTGTCCTAATTTAAATTTTGCAGGTGATTACAGGAAATCGTGCAACCAATCACCAGCCTTTTTCGAGACAGGAAATAGGAAATTTTTCATTCATTGATCGCATACACTTCCTTTTTTTCTGTCTGGAAAAATGCTGGTAATTGGTCAAACAATTTTCCCATCATCACTGGCAGAATTCAGAAAAGGCAGAAGTGGCCCTAGCTGAATCTGAAGCACAACACTAGTACCCTATATATCTAGGCACAGGGGCATAGCTAAAGACTCATCGTCACGGGTGCAAAATTCAGCTTTGGGCACCTCTACCTGCCAGACAACGGCTGTGGACCACTACTTATCAACAACAGGTTCCCTACTTGAAGTGACGGATGTCTGCGGTATAGTGCACTGTAGAAAATGATTTCTATTTAAAGGGGTTATCCAATAGGAGAATTTTAATTTGAAATGGAGCCAAAGAAATACAAGTCATACATGTAACGATCCGGGAAAGTGTATCCACTGGACCGCCACAAGCGGTGGTACAGACCATACCAGGGAGCGGACTCTAATTGGGTCCCGGTTGTCACCAGAGCCCGCCGCAAGGCGAGATTCCACCAGGTTCCTACCCCTGATGTGGCTGGCTTGCGGAGGCAGCTGAGGTGCAATGCGGTACAGAATTGGTAGACGAGCTTGAAGTTGGAGTCAGGCCAGAAGGTCGGGGCAGGCAGCGAAGGTTCAAGGTCAAAGGACAGCAGCGGACGATACTGGTACATGGGTGCGACAAACTGGAGAAAACAAGGCTTCCTCTCATAAGCAAAGGGTGTTATGGATTTGGCAGGGTGGTACAGGAAGTGACTCCCTTATATAGGGTCAGCGGCCGGCAAAATCAATTGCCGGCGCGCTGGCCCTTTAAATCTGAGAAAGCCGGCGGGCGCGCCCGAAGGAGCGGAGCCTCACGCACCGGCCGGCCAGACAGCGAGGAAGCAGGAGCGTGGCGAAGTAAGTGAATGCGCCCGCGGCCCGACAAGCGGACCGTGGGACCGCTCACCCCGGGCGCAGAAGAAGACATGAGGGGACGAGTGCGCCCCCCAGCCCCCGGGCAAGGGGCTGCGGCGTACCCCATGCCGGAACCCTCCCCCTTTTGGGCCCCCTTTTCCCCCTTTTGGGCCTGAAGGAAACCCCCGAAGAAAACCCCCGGGCCATGATGTTGTCCCCGGGGTGTAGGTTTTCTCCCGGGCCCGACCCCCTTTCCCAAATTTATAAAGGGAAAAACGCTTCCCCCTGATCGACTTCATAAGCCAAAACCTCCCTTTAAAGGAAAAGGGCAAACCCAAAAGGGATGGGCCCCAGGGACAGGAGGGGGACACCCCTTTTTGGGGAAAAACTTTTTCAAGATAACAGGCCCTTTAGGAAGGATAAGTGGGAAAGGGTTCGGGATCCCCTTTGAGGGGGGGTCCCCGGGGTTATATGCCCCACCGGGTTCCCTTTCTTCTGGGCCAAAAAATGGGGGGCCAGGAAAAGGGACCCCGTTTATAACGGGGAAACTTCAAAAAAAAAAATTTTGGAGGGCAACCCCCAAAATTTTTTTGGGGGCAAACGAAAAGGGGGTCTTCGGTAACCCCTCCGCTCGCCCGTTTTTGGGCTAGCCAAAGGCCCGTTTTCAAGGCTTGCCCCAGTGGGGGTTTGCTCAAATGGCCCCCGAGGTCACGAACCAAAAAGTCCAGGAGGTTACATCAAGGCCGAAAATAGGGGAAGGGGTGGGGGGGGGATGAAGATCAAAAACTAAAAAAAAGGAAGGGGGCCCCCGGCCCGAGTCCCCGAGTCCCCGATGTTTTAAGAAAAAATCTGCCCGGGTAAAAAAGCCAGACCCCAAAACATCTTGCCGAGCCGACAAAAAAATGGGGCAAGTTTTTCCCCAAGATTTTTGACTAAATTTCCCCGCCCGTTTTGTCTGTGGGTTTGGGAGGCAGAGGAAAAATTCCCAGGTTTTTCCTTTTTAAAATGGGGAACAAAAGAATGCCAGAATCTGGGCACCAAAATGGGGGGACCCCCCGATTTTGACACGATGTGGTGAGGAAGCCATGCAAGCAAAAAATGTGAAAGAAAAAAGAAAAGTTTAAGATGAGGCCCGTTGGTTTCAAAGTCCCATCTTAGGAAAAGTTTCCCCGATGACCCGATTCCGGTATTAAATGGCCCCCCCGTGGGAGATCCGTTAAAGAAGTCCATGGCGGGTATGGGACCAAAAGGATGGGCCCGGGAATGGGGCAACGGCTGAAGCAACCCCCCCCCTGAGTTGGGGAGACTTGTTGCGGGCGCATGGGAGATTTTTCCAAAAAGCCTTGAGTCCTTGGCTAGGTCCGGCCACCAGTAGTAGGGGCAATAAGTACCCATTTCCGAATTCCCAGGGGGGGGCCCCCGCACGACACAATGACCCCCGTTCAGGGTTTCCCGGGGGGCAGGACGCACGTAACTCTTGCCAGGAGGAACCTGCGGAGGATCCACGGGGCTGAAATCAGACCTCTGGGGGAATTATGTGGCAGGGGGGTTTTGTCACCCAAGATTCCCTGGCCCCACAGGGGATTGCCTTGATGTTCTTTTCAGCGGGCAAAAAAATGGATCAAAAAAATCGAACTGCGAGAAGAAAAGGACCAGGGCTTTTTAACGGGGTTGGGCGCTGGGCCCCACTGAAGGACCTGGTTCTTGTGATCAGAGTAGAGGTGTTTTGGGGGGCGAGCTCCCCCCCCCGCGAAGACCCCTCTTCCAAAGCCAACTTAATGGGGAAAAAGCTGCGGTTCCAATGTGTAGTTTTTTTGGCGGGGAGAAAAGTTTTTGAAAAAAACCTGCAATGTAGTCTTGCCCTTGGGGGTCCATTGGGGGAAACCCGCCCCTGCTCCCCCCGAGGGCGCATCGAACCCAGGAAGAAAGGTTTCATGTCCAGACGGTAAGAATGGGGGGAAGAAGCAAATGCCGCCTTGAGTTGGGAGAAGGCGTCTTTGGCCGCCTGTTGCCATTGCCTCGGATTGCCAGTCTTCTTAGGGAGGGCCACCAATGGGCCACCACTGTCGAGAAGTGTGGTATGAACTGGTGGTAATAATTGGCGAACCCCAGGAACCGTTGGATAGCCCGAAGGCTGGCAGGACGAGGCCACTTCAGGATGGCAGACAATTTGGCCGGGTCCATTTGGAGTCCCTTGGCTGAAATAAGGTATCTAAGGACGGGCAGACTTGATTGATGAAACTAAAACTTCTCCAACTTGGCATAGAGGCGATTTTCATGAAGTCTAATATGGACCTGACGCACATGGAGATGGTGGGACTTGGCATCTGATGAAAAGACCAAAATATCATCCAGGTACATGACAACACAAGAATATAAGAGATCACGGACAATCTCGTTAACGGACCCCTGATACACGGCAGGGGCATTGCAGAGGCCGAAAGGCATAACGAGATATTCGAAATGCCCGTCCCTGGTTTTAACGCCGTTTTCCACTTATCACTTTCCCGGATGCGGACAAGTTTATAGGCGCCTTGCAAATCCAACTTGGATTTCAGAAATTAGGGGCAGCGGATAGCGGTTCTTCACCGGAATCTTATTAAGACCATGGTAGTCTATACAGGGACGTGTCGAGCCATCCTTTTTCTCCACGAAGAAGAAGCCTGCTCCAGCCGGGAAAGAGGACTTGCGGATGAAGCCCTTCTTGAGGTTTTCCTGTATATAGTCCGGCATGGCCTTGGTTTCTGGCACTGACAGGGGATAGACCCTGCCCCGAGGAAGGCTCGTGCCGGGCAACAGGTCAATAGGGCCGTCATAGGGGCGGTGAGGCGGCAAAGTCTTTGCCTGCTTTTCAGAGAAGACGTCAGCAAAGTCCTGGTACTCAACAGGTAACCGAGGCAGGGGTTTCAAGAACGCTGGCAGTGAAGTAGGAGGCACCGGGCGAGGCGCCACCAGACAATGAAACCATCAGTCTTGTCCCCAACGCGTAACTTCGCCCGTCTTCCAGTCCAAAATAGGAGCGTGGAACTGCAGCCACAGCAATCCCAACAGGACTGCCGACGAGGAGTGGGGCAGCACATAGAACAAGATCTTTTCACAGTGGAGCGCTCCTATGTGATTCGAGACAGGCTCCGTGCGACATCGGATGGTATTGCGCAGGATCTCTCCACTCACATAGGAGATGACCAGGGGCTTCTTGAGGCGAACCACCAGGAGGCGAAGTTTTGATAACCAGAGCGGCATCAATGAAATTCCCAGCAGATCTGGAATCCAGGAAGGCAGGAACTTGGACTCGCATTCCGGAGCCAGACACGTTCTGCACCGGCATGGTCAGACGTGGAGAGGGTATACTCACACCTAGGGCACCTCTCCCACGTGGCCTAAGTGCGTGCGTTTCCACGGACGAAGCGGACAGTCTCGCCGAAGGTGCTCCAGACTGGCGCAATACAGGCACAGGTTTTCTGCACGCGGACGGGACAGCTCCTGTGCAGAGAGGTGGGCACGGTGCATTTGCATAGGCTCCTCACCAGAGTGCTGCGGGAGAGGCAAAGGAGACTTCTGGAACACCCGAGTCAAATGTGGGAACCGACGAGGCTGAGCAGGATCCCGTTCCTGACGGAGTTATTCTTGCCTTTCGGTGAAGCGCACGTCAATACGCGTGGCAAGATGGATCAACTCAGACAGGGATGCCGGCAGATTCCTCGCGGCCAAAGTATCCTTGATCCTGCAGGAGAGGCCTTTCTTAAAGGTAGCGCATAGGGCAGCTTCATTCCAGGTTAACTCTGAGGCCAGGGTGTGGAATTGAATAGCATAGTCCCCCACCGAGGAAACCCCTTGTCGCAAGTTCAAGATTGCGGTCTCAGCAGATGATGCCCGAGCAGGTTCCTCAAAGACACAGCGAAACTCCTTGAAGAAGGCCTGCAGATCGCCCGTCACCGGATCGTCCCTTTCCCAGAGGGGTGTAGCCCACGCCAGTGCCTTTCCAGAGAGCAGACTGAGCATGAACGCCAATTAGGCCCATTCAGACGGAAACTGATCGGCCATCAGTTCCACATACATGGAGCACTGAGTAATAAATCCCCTGCAGAGCTTCGGATCTAAGTCGAATTTCGAGGGGAGCGACAACCGGAGCTTGGGTCCCACAGGGGCGGTAGAGATGGCAGGAGCTGGAATGGCCAGAGGAGGTGGCGGAGGTTGCCGCTTAGAGGCGATAAGCTGTTGCATCATGGTCGTCAGCTGATCCAACTGTTGCGCCAGCTGCTGAGATTTCTGGGCAACGATGGACGTAAGGTCCTCCACACAAAGCAAGGGCACCTTGGCGGGATCCATGGCCGAATCCAACTGTAACAATCCGGGAAAAGTGGATCCACTGGACCGCCGCAAGCAGTGGTACAGACCACATCAGGGAGCGGAATCTAAGTGGGTCACGGTTTTCACCAGAGCCCGTCGCAAGGTGGGATGGACTTGCCACGGCGGGATTCCAGCCTGATGTGGCTGGCTTGCGGAGGCGGCCAAGGTGCAACGCGGTACAGAATCGGTAGACAAGCTCGAAGTCGGAGTCAGGCCAGAAGGTTGGGGCAGGCAGTGAAGGTTCAAGGTCAAAGGACAGAAGCGGACGGGACTGGTACACAGATGTGACAAACTGGAGCAAAACAAGGCTTCCTCTCATAAGCAAAGGGCGTTATGGATTCGGCAGGGTGGTACAGGAAAGGAATCCCTTATATAGGGTCAGCGGCCGGTAAAACCAATTGCCGGCACGCTGGCCCTTTAAATCTGAGAAAGCCAGTGCATGCGCCCTAAAGAGTGGGGCCACACGCACTGGCCGGCTAGACAGCCGCGGGGAAGCAGGAGCGCGGCGAAGTAAGTCAATGCGCCTGAGGGAGGGAGGGCGCCCACGGCCCAACATGCGGACTGCGGGACAGCTCACCTCGGGCGCAGAAGAGGACATGGGGGTACGAGTGCGCCCTCAGCCCGGACCACGGGCTGCGGCGCTACTCGTGACAATACATCTGCTCTCTCTTGCCCTCTCCCCCCGCAAAAAAAAAAAAGTAGGGTGAATGGGAAAAAATGCAATTGTGCCTTTACTCTTTGTGTTTAGTTTTTGTTGGAGTTTACACTGAACAGTTTAATTGACTTGTTATCTGTATTCTGAGGGTTAGTAAGTATACAATGGCCACTATATCACCACTATAAAGTGACTTATACCACCATAATATTGCTGACCAAACCAGCATAGCAAGACCTATATTACCAATAGCAACTATATACAATGACCAAATAATACACCACATATCACTACCGTATAGTGACTAATACCATCATACTGTTACTAACAAATCAAGATACCAAGACCAATAATATCAATAATAACAATATACAAGCACCGAATAATATTTCCACATAATGATCACATATCAACACAATAAAGAGACTGAATAAAACCACAATACTGTAAATGAATATAAATGGTTACACTAAGACCACTATTACCACAATACAGTGACGATATAGTGGTAAATACCATGTACACAGACTCTGCAGTCACCATACAGTGACCATATAGTGATAGATACCAGTTGTACACAGGTCCTGCAGACTGTATATTACCTTCAGACAGTGACCATATAGTGGTAGATACCAGTGTACACAGGCACTGCAGACTGTATATTACCTTCATACAGAGACCATATAGTGGTAGCTACCAGTGTATACAGGCTCTGTACACATAAGGTGACATCTTATCCGATGAGTTCTTCTCTTCTCCTTTTCTTTCTTTATCCGATCCAGACCGCCATGATGACTTCTCCCGACCACAACTTGTCTCTACAGAATTTACCACACAAACATGTAGACTGCAAACAGGAAAAGTGCCCCCAGTCAACTATAGGGCCTTCATTTGTGTCACCAATATGCCGGAACACACACCATGTAGTAGCCAGCCCTCCCTCCCCCAAATTAGGCAGATAGGTCGACACGCCTTTTAGGTAGGTTTGACCCTAAAAATTAGTCAGATAAGTGGGCAGACTTTCTTTTAAATAGGTAAAGTCCCTCTTCAGTATAAGGTTCCCCTCAGTAAGTAGGTATATAGGGAACCCTCAATAGGTAGCTATATATTGCCCCCAATAGGTATATATTTGGGGGACATTATATACTTATCTACTGAGAGGAACCCTATACTGAAGGGGAACTTTACTTGCTTAATTGGAAGAGTCTGCCAACTTACTGTATCTCACAATTTTTTATGGTCTAACCTATCCATAAGGAGCATCTACACATAGATAGATAGGTTGGTTTATATGGTCCCCTTAGTAGGTCAGTATAGAAGGCTCCTCTAGTAATTAGGTAAATAGGCCCCCAGCTGGCAGGTGTATAAGTGGGTATGTATAAAGCCCCCCTAAAATATATCCAGGGCCACCTCCAGTAGGTATATATATTTATTATATAATATATATATTATATATTTATATAATATATATATATATTTTATTTTATATATATATATTATATATATATATATATATATATATAATGTATAGGAATATATATATATTATATATATATATATATATATTATATATATAATGTATAGGAGATATATATTATCCTATACATTTATAGGACCCCCCAAAAGTAGATACATAGTTCCCCCAGTTGGCAAGTGGGTGTATACTGTCCTCCAGTAGTTGGGTAGGTGTATATAGGGCTATAGGGTCTCCCCCCAATAGGAAGGTAGAAATACTGGGCCCGCTATTAAAAATAAAAAAAAATACTTACCTCTCCCCTGTTCTCCTGCAAAACACGGCTCTTTGAATCCGGGACAGGCGGCATGACGTCAACATGTCGTCCACTATGGGACACCAATTCCGTTGACTACTAGGCCCTAAGCCTCATTACATCGTGATAACCTCGTGATAACCTCATTACATTGGGCTGCTGCCTCCAGATGTCTAAACGGCTTGAATTGGTGCATCCTCATCATTCTGCCACAGTATATGCAGCTGTGTTGTGATGAGGGCTCTCCTGGATCAGTGCGACCAATGCGACCACTGTAGCTACACCACTGCCTTGGGACTTGTTTGGAAATTTGCATTGGGACCTTTGGTTGTATTGAGTCCTGGTATAACTCTTGACACTCACAATGATGTTTTACAGTTAATAATTTGTTGTTTTGACTTAAAATTTGGTTTTATTTTTATTTCATTTCTTAATAGGAATAAATGTTGCCTAAAACACAGCTGTCTTGTTAACTGGGGTTTACCCCAGGATTTTTATATATTCTGCTGCCTTCATTTTTTGTTCCATCCCAGATTGCATTGCATTGCCTAAACATTTTCCTACCCCTTTCTGGTGCTCTTCATAAAAAGAAACAATTTCCCCTAGAACCATATCCAGGGCCTCTCAGACAGAACCTGCTTGGTGCTAATGAGAGAGCAAGAACCCTGAAACAGCTGTCTGCAGATGAGTGAATCCAGGGCCGGGACAAGGCATTTTGGTGCCCTAGGCGAGTACGGGCCAAATGGGGGCCCCCCCCTCGCTCTCAAAAAATACCCCCCACACAAAACAACACTAATTCCTCTCACCCCTGCGCCAGGTCCTGTCACTAATTTTTTTGCCCCATTCCACATGCTCCGTCCAATCTCCTCAGCAGTCACTGCACAATGAAAAATAGCCTGACAAATTTGCATTTTCAAAATCGCTCCCCTCCGTATGACTGTGTAATACCCTAAATAACAGTCACTAAATAACCCCCGATACATGGTGCAAAATCTACCGGACAAATGATTGTTACTAAAAAACACTCCACAAAACCAAGACCCAAACTATTACTACTTAAGGCTCAAATATAATCCTGCCAGACCCTTGACCCGAACGCAACCCCCACATGTGACTATCAGCTGTACACAGGCTCTGATTACATATACCCCCCGCCATACAGTGACCAGATAGTGGAAGATACTAGTTGTATGTAGACTCTGGGAGACATATAAGTGATTACACTGCAGTTACATTTTAGTGACTCACCGGAGACGTCTTTTCTGATCAGCGTCGTTCACTTTTTCCCCTTTTTTCTCCATCCGGTTCAAAACCCTTCCCTGCCAATTGCTCCCGGCCAAGACTCGTCCCTGAGGATTTAGGACACAAATATCTTAGATTCCTCACATTTCCAGTAAACTCCTTAATTATAGGTATATAAGTCCCTCTGTCAGGAAGAGGTATATGATATTGTCCCCTTAGACAGGTAGGTATATAAATATAGGGGCACTCGAGCAGGTATATAGCTAGGGGCTCAGGCAAATTATATGCTTTGGGGTTTCAGGCAGGCGTATGGGGGGCTACAGGGAGGCGTATGGGGCCACAGGCAGGCGTTTGGGGGCCACAGGCAGGCGTTTTGGGGCCACAGGCAGGCGTATGGGGGCCACAGGCAGGGTTATGGGGGCTCAGGCAGGCGTATAGGGGCACCGGCAGGCGTATGGGGGCCACAGGCAGGCATATGGGGCACAGGCAGCCGTAATGGGGCACAGGCAAGCCTAATGGGCCACAGGCAGGCGTTATGGGGACCTCCCGGCAGGCGTATGGGGGCCATAGGCAGGCGTTTATGGGGGCTTCGGCAGGCGATGGGGGCATAGGCAGGCGTATGGGGGACTAGGCAGGCATATATTGGCCACAGGCAGCCGTACAGGGGCCAGGCAGGCGTATTGGGCCACAGGGAAAGGGGTATGGGCCAAGGCAGGCGTATGGGACCTCAGGCAGGCTATGGGGGCCACAGACAGGCGATGGGGGCCACAGACAGGCGTTATTTGGGGGCTCAGGGAGGCTTATGGGGGCACCAGGCAGGCATATAGGGGCCCCCAGGCAGGCATTATAGGGGCGCAGGCGGTATTATAGGGGGCCCCCAGGCAGGATTATGGGGGCCGCAGGCAGGATATAGGGGGCCACAGGCAGGCATATAGGGGCACCAGGCAGGCATTATAGGGGGCCGCAGACAGGTATTATAGGGGGCCGCAGGCAGGCAATTATGGGGGCCGCAGGCAGGCATTATAGGGGCCGCAGGCGGCATTATGGGGGCCGCAGGCAGGCTTATGGGGGCCGCAGGCAGGAAAATAGGGGGGCCACAGGCAGGGTATAGGGGGCCACAGCAGGCATTATAGGGGGGCCGCAGGCAGGCATTATGGGGCCCCAGGCAGGGATTATAGGGGCCGCAGCGGGATATAGGGGGCCACAGGGCAGGCGTAAGGGGGCCAACAGGCCCGAATATAGGGGGCCACAGGCAGGTACTTAAAACAACAACATTAATACTTACCCAATTCCCGGCGGCGCGCTCCTCTTCTGTCCTCTTCAGCCGCGCGCTCCTCCGGCAGCTCCTCGGGCGCACGGCCTGTGACGGCCTGTGCGCCCGAGGAGAGGCATGCGTCGCGATGGACATCACGTCATTGCGACGCTTGCCGGCTGAGGCGCAACGGGGCCGCGGCGGGTCCTCAGCGCTGTGTCGGCCCTGCAGCTCCAGGAGGATCCAGCGGGTCCTCCGGGGGAGCGGGCCTGACACTGTCTGCGGGGCAGGGAGCGGCTCGCTCTCGCTCGCAGAAGCGGGGCACAGAGGGCCCCCGGCGCTTCAGGCCCACGGCAGCGGCCCTGGAGCCCGGCGAGGGTCGGGCCCTGACGGCGCCCCTTAGGGATAGGCTGAGGTAGGCGCCCTAGGCGGTCACCTACCTTGGCCTACCCGTCGTCCCGGCCCTGAGTGAATCCCTTAGGAGTGTCTGGTTTAGCTTAAATCCTTAGTCATGTTTCCGTGCTCTTTAATGGGCTGGCTTTGACTAAAAGGGAACCTGCCTCCATTAGGTGACCCTAAAAAACTCTTTTTCCTGAACAGCTTATGTACATATTTTATTTTGCTACCAAGCACTGCATGGTATATAAGTAGTGTGGGACTGGGGTGCCATAAATTGATTTTTGGGGGGCCCCCAGTGGGGGTTAATTTTTTTGGGGGCCCATCCTAATCGCTGTTCAGACTGGCATATGCAGCGCTTGCTTGTTTTATTTTGGGGCTCTGCTTTTCCCACTTTTTCTCTTCCTTTCTCCCGGAAATGGGCCCATCATGCTAAGGATTCCCTGGTTTTTCCCCCTCACCCCCCCGTCAGACGCCCGACCCCTGTAAGAAAGTCCCCCTTAACCTTTAGGGGTGCTCTCCACAAGGAGAAAAAAAACCTCCTACATCACAAACCTTCTCAATTCTGCAAAAGAGCAATAACCCTAAAGCATAAAGCTTGTACCACTATAGTGTGTTTTTGGTGGTATGCTGTGTTTTGCCTACCTTATATCAACAATGTTTAATGTGTTATTTTTTCTTTAGCCACAAATCACAAAAAAGCAGAATTGTGAGTGTATTATGTAAAATTATGTTGTAATCTGCCCTTAAATATTTAAAGGTGTTTATCAGTTTTTTTGTTGTATTTTTGACAATTTTTTTGTGAAAAAATTATTTTTCGCAAAACTGCAATTACTGTCACGAGTGGCGCCCACAGCCAGGCGTCGGGCTGCGTGCGGCGCACTCGTTCCTGCCCCTCCCTATGCGCTCGGGGAGCGTTGCGCGCGGAATGCGGGCCAGCGCTCGCTCCCTACGGCGCCACTGTATCACCTGACCACGCTCCTGAATGTGTTTCTCTCCTGTCTGCGTGACGGTGACGCGGTCCCCACTCCCTAGGGCTCACAGCGCGCCGGCCTTCTCCCGGATTTAAAGGGGACAGCGCGCGGATTAATTGGGGTTGCCGGTCGCTGACTCTATTATAAGGGCTAAACCTCTTCCTGGACCGCGCTGAAAATCCCATAGTGCCTTACTCTATGCGAGGAAGCCAGCTTTCGCGTTCCGGTTGCCAGATCCGTGTACCAGTTCCTCGGCTTAGTCTCTACCACGAACTCCTTCGTGCCTGCCCTGACTCTTGGCCTGTCCCTGAGACTACGAGTTTGCCTGTCGATTTTGTACTTCGTTGTACCTTGGCTGCACACCGCAGCAAGTCGCTACAGGGGTAGCGACCTGTGGAAATCCCGCCGCTGCAAGTTCCCGCTCCCGCTTGCGCGGGGCTCTGGTGGGAAAAACCTGGGACTCCACTTTGACTCCGCTCCCTGGTGTGGCTTTCTCCCTCCGCTTGACGGTGACTCCTGCTGGTGGTGGGGTGGACTCCACCTACCTAGGTCCGTTACAGTTGGATTCGCCATGGATCCTGCCAAGGTGCCGTTACCCAGTGTGGAGGACCTTACGGATTATTGTGACTCAGCAGTCCCAGCACGCTGGCAAAAAGGCGCAGCCGTTAGACCATTTGACACGCCATGATGCAAGCAACTGATTAACGCTAAGCAGCAGCCACTCGTCTCCTCTGTCGTTCCTCCTATTCCAGTCAGTCCCTCTGCCTCCCTGGGACCCAAACTCCGGCCGCCGCTTCCTTCTAATGTTTGAACGGCGATCCAAAAATCTGCAGGTGATTTGTTAACGCAGTGCTCCATGCACGTCAACTGTGGCCAACCAGTTCCGTCCGAACGCTCTAGGGTAGCCGCTTCCGTGGTCTGTCTGCTTTCTGAGAAGGGCCCTGCCTGGGTCACTCCCTTGGGACAGGGGCGAATTCTCCGGTGACGGCGGATCTAGCAGTATCCTTCTCTAATGAGTTCAGAGCTGTATTGAAGGAAACAGCATGCGCTTCGTCCGCGAGAAACCACACTGTTGAACTGTGCGAAGGGTTACACTTCCGTAGGAGATTACGCCTTCCGATTCTGAATAAGCTGGCTCAGAGCCTATCGTGAAAATGAGGCAGGCCATTATGCGATACCTTCAAGAAGGGACTCTTGCCGGCAGGGGTTAAGGATGAATTGGCAGGCAAGAGATCTCCTGACGTCCTTAAAGTGAGCTCATCCATTTGGCCACCCGGTATCGACGAGCGCTTCTCGAGAGTACTAGAGGGCTACGTACAGCGAACGAGACTCAGTTCGGGGCAGACGCCAGATTCCCTGCCTGTGGCTCGGTGTTCCAGAGACCATCGTTACACTTCCCTCACAGCCTCGGGGGAAGAGCCATGCAAATTGATCGAGTCCGTTTACTGAACAGGAGCACGGTCTCGACGTTGTGCGGAGAGGGCTGGTGACTGTTTTGGCCAGTCCGAGCTATTTCTAACGTTTATTCCGTTGACTGTATCCTGGCGCCCTCAAATCCTCCACGGGACATCTCGTCCGGACTATCTGGAGATGTTAGATAGGACCGAGGGAATATTCATGGCGTCTGAAATGGTGTGGTAAAGTACGACAGATGTTACTTTATTGTGACTTTTTGGGCTGGGGCGTGATATTACCGGGTTACCGGTGGTAGGTTGTGACACATTTGTGCGTATTGGGACTGACTGGGAAGTTTTGATACGCTATTCCTGGGGAATCTGCAAGGGGGGGGTTTTGTGATCAGTTGACACTGATGAGAACAACTGTCGCCTCATTACTTGGTCGGATCCCCTGTTCTCTCGCCAAGTAGTCTATAGCAAATACCTCTACTATCCGGGGATTTTACGGTGTCGCTATTCGTACCTTAGTGTGTCTTCTTCACGCATTCCAAGTTGTCTATGACGCTACCGGCTCGTTAAGCAGTCCTTTTCTTTCCTGGGGCCGTGGGGTAGATGCTATCCGCTGTCGTCCACTTGGTGGGCGTATTCCTATCAAAACAAAATCAGTGTCTGTCCTTGCGCTCGACTTAGTGCCGATTGCCACATATATCAGCATCAAATCCTCTTAGCCCCCTATTCACTCTCTGGTGGAACTCTACATTGCCTGGAGCTCGAGCCTAAGCTACCGCCCCATTCAGCTCTTAACTCTCAAATGAATGACGTTCGAAGTTTGGTTACATAAAGCCTAGTGTTGCTTTGCAGCTAGTCTGTAAGATTCGCGTTCATTTGTCGTTCCTCTCAAGGGTGGCGAGAAACTACGGTCAAAGAAGATGAGAACGGGTATATATCGGAAAGCACCCGAAGCCGAGTTGCATTATTAAGTATGGAAGGAACTGTGGTATGGACAGCCACTGCCGAGCGCTCCCTTGCAAATCTCTCCAAACCAGACCTGTGTTACACATGCAATATTGATACTATATAGTGCTTTTTTGTTCTACCCCTTCTTTTTGTGGGGGAGCTACTCCTAGGATTAGCTCGAGGAGAGTCATTACTTCGCGCTGGCCGAGATAATTGCACTGTTATATGTTGCCACACACCCCACTATAGCCCCCAGTTTCGTTGCCCGGTTTTTCAATCGATTGTTGTTACCCAATGCTTCGACAATTGTTGACCCCATTATCCGGCACCCAATACGACCACTGCCCTCCACTCGGTTCCACACTCCGAGTTTCTTCCTACCACACCACCTAGTACTACCCGAGTATTTTTATGAAGGTACCACCAGAAAGCTCATGTTGGCTCCCTATATCATTATCCTGTAGTTCCTCCCCCACCGAACCTCAAGAGGGCCTTTATCCGTATGTCCCACGTTCTCACTGCGGTGCAGGATTCTTTTTCGTCGAGAAAAAAATATGGGCTTCTTTACACTGTTCGTGCATCGCACTATCGTGGGCCTGTAAATAGAAAATCAGGTGAAGAAATGCTAACCGCTGCCTAGATCACGGAAACTTTGTTTCGATTGGCTCCGCGGCCGCCCAGGTTTTCTCCAGAATCGGATTTGCGTGGGGCCTATAATCTCATCTGAATTCAGGAAGGCGCGAATGGGATGACGGCATTCAACACTCCGGGTATGCGGCATTTCGATATTTGTAGTCATGACCCTTCGGCCTCTGCAACGCTCCTGCGGTGTTCCTGGGATTCGTTATTGAGACTCTTTCAGGGACACCTCTTGCATTTCTGTGTGCGTCATGTAACTGACCACATTCTGGTTCTTCTCACTGATCTACAAGTCCCATTGTCTCTATGTCAGCCAGGTCCTTAGACGTCTTCCGTGAGAACCGCCTGTAGCCAAGTTAGACGAAGTTGACAGTTTCATCAGTCCAGTCTGCCCTTCAATAGGGTATATTCGTCTCTGACCAAGGGACTTCAAATGGACACGGCCATAGCTTGTCTTGCAGTCCTGCAGTGGCCACGGCCGATCAGCCTTTGGGTATTAGCAGAGTTTGTCTTGGCTTTGCGAACTTATCTAACCGCAGTGTATCCACATTTTCGACGCTTTGTGGCTCTATTGTGGCCCTGTCGATGAAGGCTAGCAACCCCTTGGTCTGGCCACAGGCGGCGGAAAGTCGGCGTTCCTCCTCGGCTCAAAGGAAGCTTTTTGCCACCGCTCCTGTCCTTCTCGCCCGGATACCGAGATAAGCCGTTCTTCCTGGACGGTGGTCAGCGTCTGTCAGTGGGAGCAGGGCGCAGGGCTCTGTCAGCCGAGATTCCATGGGTAAGACAATCACGTGTGGGTTCTTTTCTAAACCATTCTTCTCCGGCCGAATAAGAAATGTACACGATTTGGTGAACTGCGAGTTGTTGGCCATACAGAAAATGGCCCTAGAAGAACTGGCGCCATCTTGCTTGAGTGGGGGGGGGAGCTCGCCAACCACCTGTTTCCCATTTATTTCGGGACCACAAGGAACATGTGGGCATACCTACGACAGCGCAACAGTCTTAATCCTTGGCAGTGCTCGTTGGTCCTTGTTCTTCTCGCCGCTTGTTATTCCACTTCCCGCCGGCCGAGATGGAACGTTAAGGCCGAAGCTCTGTCATCGGGCTTTGGACACCGTGGCGTGTAGATATCCCCTCCATTTACACATTATTTCCGCCATAACCGCCTGATTTGTGGGCGGCTCCGATGGTCTTCAGCAGATACCTCTGCGGGCAAGTTATACCATGGAGTTCGGAAAGATGGCGCAGACTCATTGGTCCGTTACTATGGTGGCCTGACTGGGTAAGGATACCAAGGACTTTGTGGAGGCTTGTTCTTCGTGTGCACATAATAAAAACTCCCCACCTTAAGCCGGCGGGGTTGTTCTGCCATGCCCACTCCCGGACCACCCATGACTCCCCTATGTGCCAGATTTTATCACGGTTCTTCTCGTTGTCAGCCTGGTAATACCGTCATTTGGGTCATCGTCGACCGTTTTTCCAAAATGGACCACTTTGGCACACTTTGTACCACTTGCCGGTTTGCCCTCTGCGCCCCGTTTTGGCGTCCCTGTTCTTCCAGTACATCTTTCGTCTGCATGGTCTTCCTCGTCACATGTGTTGGATGTGGTGTGCATATTTGTTCTCCAGATTTGGCGGTCCCCTCTATTTCCAGCTGAAAGTGGATTGGGACTTCTCTTAGGGTAATCATCGCAGACGCTAATGCAGGTGGAGCGCTGAGTCAATCAGGTCCTGGAGAATTATTTCCGACATTTTGTGTCGGCCCAGCAAGACGATTGGTCGGGTCTGTTACCTTGGGCGGAATAAGCCTACAAATGCCTGGAGTCCGAGTCAGCGTGTGCCTCCCCTTTCTTTGTGGTTATCGAGTCTTTCATCCCAGGCCCCACCCTCTACTACACTCTGTCAATGGTCTCTGACGTCCCTGCCGTGGACTCCGTGGTTCAGGACCTAAAGGCCGTCTGGAGTAACAACCGACAATCTCTGTGTCAGGCTTCTGCCTGGATGAAGCTGCAAGCTGATAAGCACAGGAGGTCTCCACCCTTGTTTGCTCCCGGAGATAAGGTCTGGCTGTCTTCCAGGTATATCCGTCTTAAGATTCCATCCTATAAGTTGGGTCCCCGCTACCTTGGTCCTTTTGTGGTCCTAAAGAAAATCAACCCGGTGTCCTACAAGCTCCGGCTTCCCCTCTCCATGCGTATCCTGAATTCCTTCCACGTTTCTCTGCTCAAGCCACTCATTCTAAACAGGTATTCTCGTAGGGTGTCACCTCCTTCTCTGACAACTGATACCTCGGATGTCTTTACGGTGAAAGAAATTCTGGCCATCAAGACGATCAAGGGGAAACGTCATTTTCTTATTAATTGGAAGGGATTCTGGCCGGAAGAAAGATCTTGGGAACCGGAGGAAAACATCTTGAACCGGGAACTGCTTCGGAAATTTCTTCGGACCAGAGGAAGGGGAAGACCGAAGGGGGGGGGGGGGTACTGTTAAGAGTGGCGCCGCAGCCCAGGGTCCGGGCTGCGGGCGCACTCGTTCCTGCCCCGTCCCTGCTGCGCTCGGGGAGCGTTTCGCCGCGGACAGCGGGCGCGCTCGCTCCCATGGACACGCGGACTCACCTAACCACGCTCCTGATGTTTCTCTCCTGTCTGCCAGCCAGTGTGCGCGTCCCTTCTCCCAAGGGCGCGCGCGTGCCAGCTCTCCCGGATTTAAAGGGACAGCGCGCCGGAAATTGGGGTTGCTGGTCGCTGACTCTATATAAGGGCTCCACCTCTTCCTGGACTCCACCGAATCCATAGTGCTTTATCCTATGCGAGGAAGCCTGCTTTACGTTCCGGTTGCCAGATCCGTGTACCAGTTCCTCCGGCTTACGTCTCCTGACCAAGAACCTTCGCTGCCTGCCCTGACCTCTTGGCCTGTCAATTTGGTACTTCGTTGTACCTCGGCTGCCACCGCAAGCAAGTCGCATCAGGGGTAGCGACCTGGTGGAATCCCGCCACAGCAAATCCATCCCGCTTTGCAGCGGCTCTGGTGAAAACCGGGACCCACTTAGACTCCGCTCCTTGGTGTGGCATCTACCACCGCTTGCGGTGACTCAGCAGATCCACTACCTAGGTCCGTTACATATTGGATTCACCCTTAAACCAATTGAATGTTCCAGTAAGGGTGTGTCATAGTCAGGGAGCTCTTATTCATTTCATCATTTTGTTCATCACCATCTAAAATAACAGTGATGTATCACAGATTAAAGTGTCCAATGTCAACATAAATCACAGAAGAAGTGAGGTTTTCTTTCTGATCCTCAGTAAGGATACAGAGAAGCCACAATGCTACATTGGAAAAGTTTCACAGGTGCAAAGTGCTAACAGGCATGACGGGAGTGGTTGCCTTAATATCATACTCACAAATAAATAAAAATCTATATAGGGTGTCAATCATATAGTTATGTGTATTGCACCATGGTGCGTTACAGCCTGTAGTTGGCAACTTTACTATTTGAATCAATAAGTGCTCAACATCAATATTTTTAGTTTTAATTAATTTAAATTTGTTCCTTTTTTTCTTTGATTTTCTTCTAATGTTAGTGCAGAGACTTGCAAGGCTACAAAAACTCTTGACGCAGGTTTCAAACTTACATACTATGGAAAAATTATCTAACAATTATGATGTTTGATTTTTTTGATAGCTTGAAAGTCTGGTTTCTTTTGAGTTAGGGAGATTTGGGATTGTCAGTAACTTGATGCACTCCATATGATATCAGACGGGCATCCCATAGGAGTCTAAGTGCAAATCCAATGCCATTCCCCCTCCTCCATTTTAAAGAGTAGAAGAGAAACAGGCTGCTTGATTTTTCTGTATTCTGTTGGGAATTGCTAAATAAGCCGTTGTATTTGCAAGTATTGTATGTATGTGATGTCAATATTGGTGATTAGAACTTTGGAGGGTGCTGAAAAGACCAAAGTTGTAAAAAGACCAAAGTCCATCAAGTCCAACCTAAAACCCTCCTGTGTTCACCCTGACTAAGGCAAAACCCCCTAGAGTCAGATGCCAAATAAATCATTAGATTAATGTCTATTCTCCTGTATGTAGAGGATGTCCCCTTATCATTGTTACTGACCAAGCTGTAAAGAAATTAAGCAAAATATCTGTGTACTGTCCTTTTACATATTTATTAAAACAGTTTGTCAATGGTAGTTTTACCCAGTATCATACTATTTAGTACAAAACTGCATTTTGTTTCATCAGTCCAAGAACCTGACTTACATTTCTCCCCCCACCCCCAAAAGTTTCTAAATGCCTCGGCAATATATTTCCTAGTGGAATACTAGTAGAGTACTAATACTCATACTTTGAAAGAGAATTTTGTTACAATCCTTAAGGTCTAATAATCAAAATAACCCTTAACTAAAGTTCATCCTGATGTTACTTTTGGTTTTAAAGACTCTCAAAATCTTGGTAAACATTAAGCCATGCTTCATTCCTGCAACACCTACAAATACTGTACCTTACAAACTTGGAGCAAAATGTCTTCCTTATTAACATTTTGTCCCATGATTTACTAATATGATATCCTATCACAGAGCTGATATCTTGTTATCAAGGGATATTTGCCATAACAGTCTTAAAGGGACTGTGTCATCAAAAATGACTTCTTGTTTAACTCACATTTTTATATTAAACACATTTTTTTAAGAATTTTTGGTTATTTTTTTAAATTTTCCATATCACTTTCAATATTTTTTATTGAAAGCATTTCTCTGACTGCTGTTAAAGCAGTGCAAACAAGGCCTAGTGGCCAAAGTGAAAACTGCAAGACTTAAGAATTATTAAAAAAATATTGAAAGTGATATGAAAAATTAAAAAAAAACAATTAAAAATTCCTATAAAATGTGTTTAACATAAAAACGGGACTTAAACAATGACTCATTTTTTGATGACACATTCCGTTTAAGCTGTTAAAAGGATGCTCCACATCATCTCTCAAGGTAGAACATTCTTTCTTTCTACAGGTTATCTCCCAGACATTTCTATTACTTGTTATTGACCTCTAGAACTCTTGATCTCCATTATATCCCACCTTCCTTCTTCCTCTTGTCCCTTTTCTCAATAAATCCACCGACTCCAGAATCATTATCTACCAGGATAATCCTGAAGGCCTTAATGAAGGCAATTAAGATCCTTAGTTCTGTAGGATCCTTAGTGCGAAATCAACTTCACCTGGTTTCTGAAGATAGATGTTAGTTACTGACATATGTTCATCAAGTTCCACCAAGGACGGGAAAGATGTAGATAAAGGGATGAGGATAGGGAATTTGTAAGCTTAGTTTCCCTACTGATGAAGACTTGGAACCCATAAGGAAAGAACCAATCTGCCCTAAATGAATATTTAATTTCTGCCCCCAAAATTGCCATCAGACTGGATCTAGAATTTGATACGGCTACATAAATATTTTTATATTTCTATTTCTGCTTCCTGCTGTGACCAGCTCCTCAGGCAGGCTATTCCACAGATTCACAGTTCTCATGGTAAAGAAGGCTTTTCTCCTCTGGATATTAAATCTTTCTTTTCTATAGACAAAGAAAATGTCCCCTTGTCTTTTGAATGGGTTTTTACATGAAATAGCTTTTGCTAATAGCTTCTACTCATATACATGCAGAAATTAATCATATCTCCCCATAACCATCTTTTCACAAGACTAAATAAGTTTAATTCTTTTAACCTCTCCTCATAACTAAGATGCTCCATTCCTCTTATTAGTTTGGTTGCTCGTCTTTGCACTCTCTCTAGCTGCATTACATCCTTTCTATAAACTAGAGCTCAAAACTAAGCTGCATGTTCCAAATAAGGCAGCACCAGTATACACATCACACACCAAAGAGTTTTAATAAGAGGTTGTGACCCTCTGAGTTAAGCTTTTATTATAATTGGTTGGGGTAAGTACCTTTTATGGAGAAGGTTAATACTGTTGCTTGGTCTCAAACTTGCTCTTAAGTTCAGAAGAGCTTACAATATATGTGCAAATAGGTGAGAGACAAAAGGTGAGAAATGCCCACACAGTAGTCCAGCCATCTTCCCTAAGTATGGAGTAGTACACATAAAAGTGGATGAAGCTGCCACCCAAAAGTTATATCTTTATATAGATAAGTGCATGTGAGTGCCTAAGTGAATGGACTGTCAGGAATGTGGCAGTCCGAAGGAGGGGGTTAACAATTAAGGGTCTTGGTAGGCTTGCCTAAGAATATATGTATTTAAAGGGATTTTATCATTACACAATTTCATAGACTTGAGCTGTTTCTATCTGTTTCAGCTTCAAATCCAGGGGTGCGTCTCTCTTCCCTGTAGGCATATATCTCCTCCCAGGAGGCGTGTCTACTTTCACTGAAGAGTTGTGACATCATCATTCTGTGTGAAGCAGTGGAAGGGAGAGGATGTTACAGTTCTGCAGACCTCCTGCAATGTTCTCTTGTCTGCAGAGCTGTCACCTGCCTCCCAGGCATCACAAGCTCCTTGTAACCAGAACCCTTTCATTGCTGTAACCAGAACACCTTCATTGGTGTAAGTAGTTATACATACAGCCTGAACTGATGAAACAAATGTGAGAAAGGGGAAAGTAATTCTAACAGCCAGAGACTCAGTAATATCCAAGATCCTTTACATAGAGTCATCACTGGGAGATGAGTACAGAGAGAAGCTGAGACAGCCTTTATTTTACACAAACAGCCCTCTCAGGCAGTACGTTTCACTTTTGTTTTCCACAGCACATAGGGGAGTAAGCACAGAGTGCAGGCAGCCAATCACAGCACAGGCGGTGTTTACCTCACAGGGGGCGTGTCCAAACAGGCTGAATGACATATCAGTAAGACAGTCACAGAAAAGGGGGCGTGTCCCGTCCAGCTGCTGCAGAAATAGCTGTAGATGCACAGTTTAGGTCATATCTGCTTTACTATGTGACTTAGGTAATGCAAACCAATTGCAAAAGTGCTTATTTTTTTACTGTCCCCATAATTTGAGATATGATCTTGGTAGTGAGAAAACCCCTTTAAGGCACATTTAAAATTAAAAGTGTTCTGAATTAGGTGAAAAATAGTGTTTTTTTTTACAATAGTTAAAAACACTGACAAAAGTGTATGTAAAAGAGTCCTTAAGGTATTAAACTGAAGTAGAAACAATGTTTTCGTTTTTTTCCCCAAATTGATAGTTCAAGCAGTAAAAAAAAATATTTTATTACAGATAAATGCCTTTTCTACCCTTTGGCCTTCTGCACAGATTCACCCTCCCCAACCCCACAACCCCCATTATTCTGGTAATATCCATCTTCAGTGGGGCAGTGATAAAAATGGATTGTCAGCTCACTGGAAGATAAGGTTACAGGTGCTGCCTTTAGAAGTCTTTCCAGAGGGAAGGGGGAGGATGGAGGTGGCAGCTTTTACTTTCATGCGACTGCAGTGAATTATGTCTCTGAACTAATGCAGCAGCTCAGGCAGGATGGCTTCCCCCCTAACCATGTACAGAAAAAAGTACAACGTATACAATCACAATATTAAAACATATTAGAGGAAAAAATATAATTCAATATCTGGCTCCAGTTAGCAAAAAAAAATATATGTGATAAATTTCCTGCTAATAGGTTGATGATGGCTGATAATGAGAGGAATATACTACTTTCCAACATATGGATTGGCACATTTGTAGGCTTTTAAGTGAGTGCACTTCTTCACTATTTTATTGTCAGCTTGCATCTGTAGGGTGTAATTATTGTGAGAATATATTCACACATAGTCAATTTGATAAGTACAAATTTAGGTAAATTGGATCGTTACAGAAATGTCCACAACAAATCTGCTATATGTACCCTAAAAGGGATTGTTCTAGTGACATCCTTACTTTTAGAAGTGCTGCACACATCTTTTGTGGAGTACTATGTTTTAAAATGTAATCACGTCATTGTACTTCAACGTTCATAAGTGTTTTGTCATAAACTTGAGATAAATGCAGATATGGGAAAGACATTTACTCCTCCAGTACAAATAAGGTTAATTTGATCTGTGCAGTACAGAGCTTAGAAGCTGTCAAAGTCACATGCACATGATTGAATGAAGCTTATCTTTCACACTAGAGTACAGTACTAGCGAGCCGTCCATTCCATTGCTATTCATATTCGTTGTTCATGCAGCAGAGCGGTACTTGGTGCACCTCGCTGATCAGCATCTGATACATTTCTCACACCTTTGTATTTCAGCTGTAGACTCTCTACAGGTCTCTGCTTCAAGAGCCAGTACATAAGCGCATTCAATTATAAAAACACTGCAAAATGACAAATGCCTTTCAATCGGAAAAAAGATTATGCAAAATACAATTCAAGAATAAATAAGCAAAATGCATGGAAGTATAGAAAGGACCTGATGGGAGATGAAATATATATATTTAGTCAGCCACCAATTGTGCAAGTTCTCCCAATTAAAAAGATGAGAGAGGTCTGTAATTGACATCATAGGTCGACCTCAACTATGAGAGACAAAATGAGAAAACAAACCAGAAAATACATTGTGATTTGGAAAGAATTTATTTTAAATTATGGTGCAAAATCAAAAACCTGTAATTCTTCTTTAAGAGGCCCCCTCTGTCCTCCACTTTATTACTCAATACTTTTTTTCCCCCATTTTATTATTTTTATATATATATATTTTATATATATATATATATATTATATATATTTTAAAATATATATATATATTATATATATTATATTTTATATAATGGAACGATTACAGCTTAGAATCATAACAAAGTCCCCTTTGTCCAAAGTAAGGTCAGTCCCTATTTTTTTAAGAGAACATGTACAAATAACAAAAAATAAACTTTAAAAACTGCTCGTCCAAGCACTAACTATACAATGGTAGTTTCCTTCCCTTTCACCCTTTGCAAAGCCAAGCTGTGATGGAAACACTGGTTACCTCCTGTATAGCTTCTCAGGCCAAACACCTTGTCCTGGGTAGCAGCCACACCTACACAACTGACTAGCTAAGTTTGTGTAGGCCAGGTTCACTCTAGCCTGGAATATAGGGAGTAGTCCATCACCCAACTCTTTGACTACTCCCAGTATGAGCTGTCTCGGATCAGCTGTTTGGAAACAGCTATACTAATTATTCAGCCTAAGCCAACCACTTACTGCAGCTGACCCATCTAATATAACAAAATGACAAAGAAAGTAGTAGAGACAAGCACTCCATTGTTTTACTTCCAAATGTACACCAATATAAGTTATTTCTATAGTTTTATTACCATTGAAGAAGGCACAACTCTCCTAGGCACAATACCGGATCACCGGTTCAATCGACAATGGTTGAGATTAAAAAGTGCCGGAAAAAGGAGTCTTTCAACCACCATTTTAGTTTCACTGGACATTGTTTATATCTGTCCTGGACCACAGCATGAGCCCCAAACCTGCAAGAACCCCAGATTTTAAAAAGTGCCGGAAAAAGGAATCTTTCAACCCCATTTTAGTTGGGAAACTGGCCCATTAACTATTATCTGCCCTGTACCGCAGTATGACCATTAAACCTGTCTGACCCACGATTAAAAAAGTCCCGGGGGAAAAAGGAGTTTTTGGGAACCCACCTTTTTATTTGAAACGGGTATAGACTACCCCTGCCCTGGGCCACAGCATAACCCCCAAAACGGGCATGACCCCCAGTTTTAAAAAATGCAGGAGAAAGGGTCTTTAAACCCAAACCATTTTTTTTTGGAACTGGACTTTGACATACCCTGTCCTGGACCCCCCAGTATGCCCTTTAAAACCTGTCGGACCCACAGTTTAAAAAAGTCCCGGAAAAAAGGAGTCGGGGTGAACCACCATTTTAGTTAAAATGGACATAGAATTCCCTGTACTGGCCCGCGTATGCCATTAAACCTGTCTGCCCACCAGTTTAAAAAAGGGTCCCGGGAAAAAAAGGAGTCTTTTTAACCACCATTTAGTTTGAACTGGACGGACTATACCTGCCCCTGGGAAAACCAAATCTTTTCAAGTTTTCCCTGTACCCCCCTTGTAAAATTCAGAGGAATATTTGTATCAGCTATTTTGTGCAAGAAAGTTTTTTTAGTAGTTTAATTCTAGAAAAAAAAAACATTTTTTTAAAATAGGATGGTTTCCCCAAAACATTTTTGTTTCTTTTTTTTTAAAATTGTATTAAAGGGGTTTGGGTCTCACTTTAGGGATTGCTAGCTCTATTAAAAAATCTTGCCAAAAACAAGTCATTTTGCAATATGGTCCATTAACAGTGCCCTTACCTTTTCCCTTTTTTTTTGAACCCACAATCCCCCTTGAGCCCCTTTTGAAAATTTGGGTGAAAAAAATGTCTTTTTGGGAAAAAAAACATTTTTTATAATAGGGCCCCTGAAAGTTTTTTGCTGCATTTCACAGCAAAATGCCCCCAAAAACCCAAAACATGCCCCTTGAGCCATTTTTTGACAATTGGGGAAAAAACAAATGTCTTTTAAAGAAAAAAACATTTTATTTTAAAAATTTAGGACCTGTATATAGTTGCATTTCACGGGCAAAATCCCCCAAAAAAATTTCAAAACATGACCCTTGGGGCCACTTTTGACAATTGTGAAGAAAAAATGTCTTTTAAAGAAACCAAAATTTTTTTGGGAATAGGACCTGTAGTTAGCTGCATTTCACAGCAAAATGCCCCAAAAATTCAAAAAATGACCCTTGACCCCATTATGACAATTGGGGAAGAAACAAATGTCTGTTAGAAACAACATTTTTTAAAATTTTAGGACCTGTAGTATTGCTGCATTTCAAAGCAGCATGAAAAAAAAAAATTATAAAAGGGAACTTCTAAGCCATTTTAAAAAATTGTGAGGGAAAAATTTCCACTTAAAAGCCACTTTTTTTTTTCTTTTCCAAAAGGACCATAAATTTATAGCTGAAATTCACACACATGACCCCAAAAAAGTTATAAAAATGACCCTTTTCAGCACTTTAAAAAATTGTTTTAGGGAAATTCCACTTAGGCCACATTTCTGTTCCAAAGGACCATGATTATAAACTGTATCTCACAGGCCCCCATGGGTCCCCAAAACCCTTGGGCAATGCAAAAAAAATTTTAAAGGGTGAAAGTGGGTAAATGAAATTTCGGTTTTGTCATGAAAAAATTGGTGTCTTTTACGTCTCCTCACAGCAAAAACCCGAAAATGAAAATTTTGGGAAACGAGAATAAAAATTTCAGTTTGGGAAAAGATCATTTTTTAAAAAAAGTTTTCAAAAGGACCCTTTTTGTTTTTTAAAAGGATTTTGAAATAGACCCGGAAAAATAAACGGTGACCTCGGCAATTGGGGGGCCCCAACATCATCAAAAGATCCATGCCCGATTTTATCTTGAAAGAAAGGGCAAACGAATTTCCCCAATTATCTTTTGAAAGCCGGATTCGTTTGTCTGTAATGGGCTCCTCCAGCTGTGTTGAAGGTCCATCAAAATATGACCCCTGGCCCGCTTTGGGCGGGCAACACCTTTTATGGTGTGACGAGTGAAACTCAGGCCATTCATCCATTTTGGATAACCCCGAATCGATTGGGCCGGAACCCCATCCAAAAAACACGGTGTTGAGAGCAAAATAGTCGTGACCATGATCTTAAGCTGGTTTTCCCGTGTGTTTGGAAAGTATGCCCTGCCTTTTCATGCCCCTTGGGGGGTGGTAAATAAAGATTGCCCGAGGTCAACCCCATTTTTGGCCCTTTTGCCCAAAATTGCCTGTGCTGCTGCTGCCCCTACGAATACTTGGCCCTCTACTGCTGTCACGTCGCTGACGTTTTTCCACCTGATATTTGAAGAAGTGAAGCAGACGCAAAAGATGTCTCCGTTGATCAATCAGCAAGGTCTCCATTTCCCGCATTTTACTCTCTTTTTTTGGGGGGGTAGGAGGAAAAGTGCTGAGTTTGATTTTGTTCCGGGGTTTCCGGAGGGTGGCCCCCCCCAGTAAATGTTGTTCATTTTTGATGGGCCCTTTAAGCGAGGGTCATGTTGGAGGAAATGGAGCTTTAAAACACTCAAGTGAAGAAGAGCCTTGATTTCCCCCAAACCTCTGGGTGGGGGGGCACTAGCCCAAAATGATCTTCTCATCTTCCTCCTCCACCCCAAATTTGCGCCAACCTCTTTTCCCAAAGGGGGGAAGTTTTGGTTTCGTTTGGGGGTCAGGAATTAAACTCCTCCCCCCCGCTTTCCCCCGGCCCCAGCTTTTAACCCAGCCCTGGGCTTTTCCCCAGATGATGCACCCCGAGAGCTGAAGCCCGCCTTGCACTAGCCTGGACCCCGAACCACTGCCCAATGAAGACCGATTTAAAAATTTTGAAAAATTGGGTCTTGTGGATTCGACGGAGAGAAAGGGTCCCGTGTCCGCATTCCCGTGTCCCTCCCCCTCTTCCCTTCTGGGGGAACCCGATGTTTTGATCGTCCAAACGATCGTTTCCGAATAAGATAAACCCCAATGCTCCTTTCTGGGGCAAGGGCGTTGTCCGCACTGGGCCATTTTGGGGGCCTTTCTTCCCAAAAATGGCAAAAAGGGTGGTGCCCGAGTCTTTAAACCTTTCCTCCACTTCGGGGGGCTTTAAAACCCCGAGGTCCGCAAACCCCTGCTTGTCAGGCATGGAAAATTGTACTGCGTTTTAAAGGCATTGCGCTGCTGCCAAAAATCGCTGGAGCATGTGGGGGTTTGGGAAATTTCCCGCGTGTTTTCCAAGTCAAAAAATGGGACAGTTGACCCGGAGGGCCCAGTGACGCTGCCCAAAGAGCCAGGTGGGACGAAGCAGGGTGCAAACGGGCGAAGTGCGAACTCAGGGCTCGAGCCTTCCTAAACCGGCAGTCCAGACCGGGTAGGTTTTAAAAAATTTCTGGACGAAAAAGGTTCATGAAAATGTGCCAGGCAAGGGGTGTGCCCAGCCTACCGATCCTTTAAAGGGGGGCCAGGGAGATTTCGACCCCTTATCGCACACCCCCCCTTGCCTGGCACAAGGTTCTGTCACCCATCCCGCGCTCGGTCAGTTGCGGGGGAGCCGTCCAACCCGTCCTGACCTGTGTGTGGACGGTTTTTCCCCAAAACGATGAATTTCAACACGGCTCGTTTTCTGGGGCCCCTGATGCCACCAGAGGACCTTGGGGGGGAAAAAACCCCCGCACCATCCCTGTGGGGTTTTTAAGAGCGTTTCGCCGAGCCCGAGAGCCCCCGTCACCACCAGAGACATCCCCCCAGCTCACCCCGTGAGTGTTCAGAGATATAGCGGCCTTGGCCCGTGCTTACTAGTCCATGTGTCGGTGGTCGATGGATTTTTCCCGGACACGATGAAGAAAACGCGTTTGAATTTTAGATGACACGTGGCTAAAAAGGGCAGGGATGGCTTTTCTGGCAAAAACTGCCTGTCGGCATCTGGATTTGGGGGAGGCAAAGGGCCAGATGTGGCGGAAAAAACCCCCTGTGTCACGACGGAAAAAAGGGAAATTTCCAAAAGGGCAAAAGCCTGGCAATACGCATTAGGCTTTTGGCTTGGGATGGTTTGGGTTAAAGTGTTTCTTTGCTCCCAAACGGGGGGACGAAAAATGGCGCTAGATGGCCGCTGTACGGCGTGAGGGCATCAAAACTGGTGGAAAGGGTTGGGGGGTGGTTGGGGCTCTGTGGGGGCTGGTGGTACGGGCGCGGTGGGGGAAGCGGAGGTGGGGTCCCCGATCATGGGCTCTGAGAGACATGGGGAGGGGAACGTTGGTGGTGGCGGAGGACGAGAAAGGGGGAGGGGGTGTGGACAGTGTTGGAAGCCCGGATCGGTGTGGCCTTTTTTGGGCCCCAAAAAGTTCCTCCATTTCAATTCAGCATTGCTGCATGTGATAGAATGGTGGGGGGTGGTTAAAACACCCAAAATTCTTGATCTACTGTGCGTTTACGGGGAAAGGGGCATATGACTCGCTGGGTGAATCGAGGCTTGCTCAAAGAAGGCCAGGTTTAGAGGTCCTGGACCTTTTTGAGGGCCCAAAAGCGAGGGGGGGTTTTTTCCTTGACCGTGGCTGGGGAATCTATCAGCGCACTTCTCCGCCCGCCCTCTCCCTTTTTGAGCGGGCCCCGTACTAACACTACCCATGTCTTCCCCCTCGCCCCCGTGTGAAGCGCTGCAAGCAAATTTGCTGAAAAGACCAGTTGGATCGAATGTCTTTCCTTTCATCTTTTTAAACACAGGTGATTTGGTCTGCTTCCGGAGCTGCGGGCTAAACCCAAGGGGCACTGAAGGCGTTGCCAAACCCGCTCGGGATTTTTGCGTTTGCCGGGTTTTCCCTTCACCTCCCTTGAGGGCTCGGGAAAATGGCATGGCAGACAAATCATCCTCTTTGGCTCTTTTTTGGAATGCCTTCTGCCCCCCAAGCATTTTGCATAAAAAAAGGTTTTCAGAAAATGGATTATCCCGGGGTGGGTAACAGTTGACATTTGGGTCCCTTGTTTCATGTTGGGACGGTGCTGATGATGCTGATGAGACATTTGGGGCCGTGATGGGGGGACGAAGAGGTAAGACTGCTGGATGCAGGTTGCATAACCACTGAAAAACAGTTGGGACGCTGTTCTTTTAATGAGTTTCATAGGGGCCCTGCCCCAGCGATGACGGCCTGACGGTCTGCAACCGATGATCCGCTGGTTGCGTGTTGTCCCCAGCATGGAAGGTGACCTTCTTGTACCTTCCCTCTATGCCCTACCCCCCCCTTTTTTGCTCGTTACACCTGCATTTTGCCCCATTTTCAAAAAAAAAAAATTTGAAAAAGGTAGGGAAGATTTTTGGAAGTTCTTATTTAAAGAGGGGCAAATAAAGCTATTTTTAAAGCCCTCAAATTTTCATACAGCCAGTAGATTAGAAATGAATGTTTCTAGCGAATACTGTAAAATGCGGTTGGGGGGAAGAACCGTAAGACAAAAATAAACAGTGTTCTTCCTTCAGTCCCAGGGATTAAAAATCCCCAGTAGGATGGGGAATTGATAGTTTTCAAAAAAAATATCAACAATCCTATCTGCGCCAACTGAGTTCAACGACCCCAAAAAAAAACTATTCGAAATTACACGGATGAGAATTGTGTTTTTTGCGCAATGACAAACGAGAACGTTGCTAGAAATTTTTCTATCAAAAATTGTCGTACAACGTGGCTATTTAAAAAAACTGGGCCACCCACGTGCAATACAGCTTTTTAAAAAACTATTCGGAAAAACAAACGGGGGTTTTTGCCCCTATAAATACATGGTTGAGGGGCAAATTCTGTATTCAATTTAAGTGCAAGGTTGCTTTGAAAAAAAGCTGGACTGCGCCAAAGTAAAAAACACGTAATAATTGTGTACGGATAAAAAAACGTGGTTTTTCAAATCAAAAAAATGCGGTGACGACAAAAATTTCTTATTCAAATTTTAAAGGGAAGGTGGCTCTTGAAAAAAGTGGGTGCGCCCAAAGTGAAAAACAGAATTAAATTGTGTACCGAGGTGTATTTAAGGTGCAAAAAAAGTTTTATTATCCGTACACAATTTAAAAAACGTGTTTGGCACACGAAAGTTCATATTTATGTTGGACAGGGGCTATGACAGGTATATAGGAGATCAATACAGTGATCTCCCCATGATCTATTTATACCCAGGACTATGGGTGAAATATTCCATTAGGGCTGCGCCATTTTTTGGTGTATTTTGCGCCAAGACACTGTTGATGCCCTATTTCTATATTAATGAACTGTAGTACACAAAAACTAGGTGCATTTGAATGCGCATATGACACATTTGAATGTGCCTAAAGTAGGTGCATAAAATATGCCAGCAACGATATGCTATGCGTCTAAATTATGCTATGCGCCTAGATAAGGCACATCAATTATACTATGCAAGGTATAGCAGAGGTCAGAATTGTGTCTTGTTCCTTTATTTCAGGTGTACTATACACTCATTTAATTGCTTCTTAAAACTGCATGGAGACAACCTCTTTTCTGACATGTCGGGGCCCAATTTGTTTATCAAGGGGACCATCTCTGTGGCCAATAAGAAGAAGATTTGGTGGTACAACAATAAAGGCTGATTCTTTTACAGTAAGAGAAGTGAGGCTATGGCATTGTCTATTCAAAGTAGCAAAAATTGATACAGCAAGTGAGGGATGAGAAGCCGGCTAAAATTTCCAAGGCTTTATTCAAATGCGGCAAATGCCCATGGCAATTTATAATGAAAGTTGTTCCCCAAGGCCCAAATTGAGATATTGGTTGCTACTTTGAATTGTCTACACGCTCTCCAGGCGAGACACGAGCAGAGGACGGTCTGGCGACTGACACAAATGGGTGAGCTGGCATAACGTTTGTTTTTTCACTATGGCACTGTCTACCAGGGAAACTTGTCATGGTGAACTCCCTAAAAGAATTCAGCAGGGGCCTGGATACATTCTAGAGTGTAATAATGTTGTAGGATAATAAGTTAAAATGAATATATGTTATCTTTCAGCCTTACATACGATTGCAACTATGTGCAACTATGTTACAGTTACTAACACATATCAGTCAGGTATACATTGTTTCAATGTCTTCAATGCAGTGTGATTATGGCTTGCTATTATCTAAGTGTCTTGTCCTAACCAAATATCAGCTTCATGATTCTACACTTTGGTCGCCATCTATGAATTCGCATGCACCATTTTTGTAACTTGGCGCCGACACACCAGTTCTACATAAGATATTAAATGGGTGTATATAATATGACTGTATGAATGGAAAGGTGGTAGGTGGTATGTACAAATTTTGCATGGCAGTTTCCAAAACTTTGGTGCAATTATAATATGTCGTCAGGCGCACTTGAGGCAAGGTTGGCAGTACAGATATGCATACATTTTTTCTATAGAACCAGGACAATATACGGCAAAAATAATGGGGAATGACCAAATTCATAGATGTCGCCCAAATTTGTCTTTTGCGCTTGGGTATCTATGTGCAAAAAGTAACTTAGACCACTCAACACAGCAAATTATTTATTTATTTTATACTGAAGAGTTGACAAATGTTTCATTCATCAGGTGCTCAACTACAAGTCCTTCAGTGTTTATGGTGCTGAGTTACGTTTGCAAAGGGCAATGGTTTATATCGTCAAGTGCAAGCACCCATTTGGTTACCACTTATCTGTTAGAAAAACTACTATTATGTCAGTCCTTACTTTGCTGCCTGGTTCACATTTTTGAAATGGTTACTGTAGAGCATTCTTAACTAGGCACAGGCATTTGCTACCTTTCAGAGGGAACTAAGCCAAGGTGGTGATGTATGTCAAGATTCACTAGGGTCACAATATTGTCATAACATAATCAGTTTTTCACCCAATATTCACATGGCACACAATGTAGGCAGATCCACCAGTGTTTTAGTTGTAAAACTATCACATTGAAGAGAACCAGTGCCTTGATTTTAGACACCTGGAGAATGCCTTTTATAAAGATGCACCTGTATAATTTGTCCATATTAGCAATATGTAAAGTATAAAATGAACTTGCAATGAGACGTCCTATAAATTGTCCATATCAGCATTATTTATGAAATAAAGTTACAACGTTGTATGTACTTAAAAGAGTCAAGTGGGCGGTGCTGCGATCATGAAGAGTCAAGCAGTCTGGTTTTAATACTTGCCCTTCTAGGCTGATTCTCATGGCCGCTGTAGGTCGCTTCCAGCCTTCTTCAATAGTTGTCACTGACCATAACCTTGACTGTAGTTACTCTCCAAATGGAACAATGAAAGAATGATATTTTAGTGAGATATTCCCCTGGTCTGACATTTCGGTCTATCAGGCCTTTATCACTAAGGACCTAAATATGGGGGATAGTGTATGTGGAGCCGAAGAGTGCGCATTCAATCATTGTTCCATTTGGAGAGTAACTACAGTTGTCTTCTGTGTTTAATACTCGAATAAACGCTTTAAAGGATCTAAATGTGTGCTGTGGATTTTCTTCATTATTATCGGACTTGGAATAGCTTTTCACTGAGCCACACCCGGACTTGTAACGGTCTGGAGGTGGATCCTCTGGAACTCGCAGGCGATGGCTGAGTACGCCCGACCAGGGAGTGGGATCTATGTGGGTTTCGGGCAATTCACCAGAGCCCGCCGCAAAGCGGGTTGGTCTTGCTGCGGCGGGAGGTCCACCAGGTCACTACCACTGGCCGGGGCTTGCCTGCAGTGGCGGCCAGGCAGTTACAGGATCAGGCGGGCAGGCTCGTAGTTGGGGACAGCAGGCAGTCTGGGCAGGCGGCTGTGGCTCGTGAACCGTAGATCAGGCAGGAGGTTCAGGCAGGCTAGGCAAGGTCCGTGGTCGGGTAAACATTTAAGATGGTTAGGTGCAGTAACAGTCTAAGCAAGACAAGAAACTCGGGGAAGCTTTCTCCTAATGGAACATACACCAAGGATCGGCTGAGGGACCGACAGGAGAAGAGGACGGGACTTAAATAGGACGCAGTGCCAGGGCCAATTTCCAATTAACGACGCACTGTCCCTTTAAATTTCAAATGGCGCGCGCGATAAAGCCCTTAAGGGCTGGAGCCACGTGCGGGTGACGGACGACAGACCAGAGCAGGAGCATGCGGGTGGGTAAGTGGGTTGATGGCAGGGTCGGGGGTGTGAGCGGACACCGAACCCGTCGGTGCGGGCAACGGGGCTCCGCCTAGGTGCTGGAGCACGGGTAGCGCCTGCAGACCCGGGACAGTGGTCGCAGGGGCGTTCCGTGCAGTTCCCCCCACCTTTGGGCCCCGCCCTCTTGCGCCATCCAATCTTACTGGATTGCGAGGAATCTCTGGACTGAGGAGTGCGGTTCAAGATTTTCATCCTCCGGACTCCCAAGACCCTCTCTTCAGGACTCAGAACCCCTTACAGACACCCTATTAAAATTATCTTTTCCTCTTTGTTCTCCTCATGCCCAGAATCTCTTTGACTGAAAACCATTGGGCGCATTCAGCCACAATGAGGAGGAGGAAAACAGCATTCTGGGAAAAAGCGATTAAAGGACAAGGGGTTTCTGTAAGGAGCTATGTAAGACGTGTTGGGATCTCATCGTAGGTGGGGCAGACGGAGTTTGTAGGACACTGGGTTGATGCGGCTGTTGACCTCAAGGGTCCAGGAAATCGGTCGGGTCCCAGTTTGTGAGAAGGCATCTTGAGACAGGACATTATATAGCAGTGGACACAACCTTGTCACTGGGGAAGAAAAACCGGAGGAGGGAGGGATTCTTTCTTTATGTCCGCTGTGTCTTCTAAATGCCGTCAGAAGCGCGGAGCAGAGGGACTGACGGGTCTGGGACAGATGACCTTCATGTCTGGAAACAGCTGAGTCTGCGCCGGGATCTCGGAGGTAGCGGTTTGCCAGAGGGAGAGGAGGACGGGGATGCAGGCATTACACATGTAGAAGGGGGAGGACCCGTGGGACTCTGACTCCAGGAAGTTAATAAGAGAAATCCGCCCTTGGCAGAAAGTTGGACCAATCATCTTTGCCGTGCTGAGACGAAGTGGACGAAGGTAACATCCCAATGACCTGGTTGACTCTCTCACCTGGTCGATCTGTATGTGGGTTGGTAGGCAGAAGAGAGTCGAGCTTAACCTGTTGAATTGGTTCACCAGGCTCGCCAAAAATGGGAGACAAACTGAACTCCCGGTTCCAAGACGTATTTGCTGATGGAGTTCCATTTTGTATGGAACACATGAAGGAGAATAGTTACGGCCAGACAGTCGGCAGTCGGCTGGCCAGGCAAAACGGGGACAATTGGGCCATCTTGGAATTGAGTTTAGTAACACTCAATGTTGATGTTGCCAGACGGACGGAGGGTGATCAGTTTATGAAATCCATGGAAATGTTGGTCCTAAGGTTTGAGTTGGGATGGGTAGTGGTTGTTTCTAGACATGCCGGGCTTGTGCGTGGCGTCTTGTTGCATGGGCTCAGGAGTCCACAAAGACGAAACAAAGTCCTTAATATCCTTTTCAAGTTCCTGGACACCAAAAGAACCGGGATATCAGGTGGAAGGTTTTCGCGGGGTGTCGGGTTGACTGGCCACCAAAAGAGCAATGTCCCATTTAAGATACGTCTGCGGAGAGCAACGGGCGACATTAAGTCCTGCCCAGGAGACCTTCCAGGTCGGTCTACACTGGTTGCTGCCGAGATAGACGTGGAGGATTATGTGTTCCAGTAGTAGTATTTTCACACTACCACATCGGAGGCCCGGGAGAGGGCATCAGCTCTCACATTCTTCTCTGTGGACATGATGTGGATTGAAAATTCGAAACCGGTAGACAGAAGATTAGCGACCACCTAGCCTGGCGTGGTTAAGTCGTGAGCCGTCTGAAGATATTGGAAGGTTTTTGTGGTACGAGTAAGATAAGGATGGGGAAAACAGCACCCTCCAGCAGATAATGCCCACTCCTCACAGGGCCAGTTTTATGGGCCAGTAGCTACGGTCGCCAATCGTGTAAATTCCTCTAGGCCGAGTGGAAAGTCACTTGGAAAAGGAAGCCGGCACGTTACGTCTTACCCGTGAGCCTTTTTGCGTAAAGAACTGCTCCGGCTCCCCAGTGATGAGGCATCACCTACTTGCGTGAAGGGTTTCGCAGGATGCGGTCGTGCAAGGATAGATGCCGTTAGAGAAGGCGAACTTGAGCCTCAAAAAACGCATTCTTCGGCCTCGAGGCCAGCCTGCCGCTGGATTGGCTTGTTTCTTGTGTGTGAGACCACTATCGGAGTCACCTGCGTAGAGAAGGTGGATGAATTGACGATAGTTAGTTGCAGAAGCCACAGAGAAAGCGACCTGGATAGCACCGCATGGACCGGAAACTGGGCGTGGCACTGCAAAACGGCTGACAGTTTTGCTGGATCAATCCATAGGCACTGGTCTGAAATCGACGTACCCCAGAATATGGCGAGGCTTGTTGTGGAAGAGGACTTCCCTAGCTTGGAATACAGATGGTTCTCCGGAGACGCGTCATCATTGAAGAACGTGGCCTGCGGTGGGTCCGAGGTCAGGAGAGGTACACCAGGATGTCATCAAAGGTTGACCAACACACAGGTGTAGAGGAGGTCTCTGATAGAATGTACATTAACGAGATTCTGAAGACTGGCATGGCGCATTGCACAGTCTGAAGGGCAATCACCCAGGTACTAAAGTGCCCATCCCTGGTGTTGAAGGCCGGTCTTCATTCATCGCCTTGCGGATTAGGACCAAAGTTGTTAGGCCCCTCTCAGTCTAACTTGGAGAATAATCTGGGTGACCCTGCGGTCGGTCGCAAAGAGTTCTGTGATAAACGGACACATGGTAAGTTTTATTTTTTTACCGTGATCTTGTTCAAGCCCCGGTAGTCTATGAGTGGTCCGCCAGGTACCATCTTCTTCTTCACGGGAAAAGAACCACGCACCTGCGGGGAGATGAGACTTTCGGATGGAACCCTTCCAGAGATTTCTCCTGGATGTACTTCGGATATGGCTTTGGGTTCAGTGAAGCCGACAGTGGGTGGATCGAGCCCCGGGAGGAGGTACCAGGCAATAAGTCGATGGGCAATTGTGATGGACGATGCGGAGGAAGACTCTCGGTTTGTCTCTCGGGAGCAACACATCGGTGTACTCAGATATTCGGGCAGCAAGCGCGGCAACGGCTACCTGAAGGGTCAAGCTGAGAGCAGGAAAGCACCTGGCGAGGTGCCACCAAAACAGCGCCCCTGACTGTTGGGACTCCCATCGAATTCACCTCTCTAGATTGTCCAGTTCCAGGATAAGAGAGTGGAGCCGCAGCCATGGACGTTCCGGTGAAGAACTGCGACGAGGAGCGAGGGCAAATCATAGAGGAGGATCTCCTCTTTATGGTGCGGCCCCAACGTCGGAGGGACAGTGGATTGGTGAAACTGGTTGGTGTCTCTAAGAACGCTCCCGCTTGTCGGATGAGATGACAACAGGTTTTTCCTAGCGAAACCACCGGAAGCCGATATCTGCTTCACTAGAGGACTGGTGTGAAGTTCACGGGAGAGCACGATATCCAGAAAAACGCCGGGCCTGGAACGAGGTACAGTCTCCGAGATGACCTGCACGGGTAAAAAGGCATCAACATGCGTGGAGAGGAGGAGTTTGATCTAGGATGCCTCTCCCAAATGATCTAGGTGCGGAAGTTATCCCGCAGCTTGGGTCGCTTGGGCACAACACTCCTCGGGTAGAGCTCTGGGCTGCCACAGTAGAGGACAAAGTTCCCTTTGCCGCCGTTGGCCAACTCTTGCTCAGTGAGACGAGCCGATCAATCTTGCATGGGTCTCGGTGGGTTGGGTTTGTTGGCCGGCTGTGGCGGCAAAGAGGCCTCTGGAAAACACCGTGCGACAGGTGAGGATTACCGTGAGCGTTGGGATGGATGACGCTCTTGCCGAAAGCTCTCCTCCCGTTCAATGAAGCGTCGTCGATAAGGGTCGCTAACCGGATTTCAGGTCACTGAGGAAGATGGGAGGTCTCTAGCGGCCAAGACGTCCTTAAACTCGGCTTGAGAGCTCCCTTTCTTGAGGTGGCGCACAGTGCCGGCCTCGTTCACATGACAGTTCAGAGGGCAGAGTGCGGAATTTGCACAGCGTAGTCTCATACAGACAGATTCCCCTGGGTTATGGTTTAGGAGGACTGTCTCAGCGGTGGATGCACGAGCTGGGTTCCCGAAGAGACATTGCGGAACTCATGAGGAACGAATCTGAAGATCCGCTCGTCCCTGGTTCATTCCTGTCCCCAGAGGTGTAGCCCATGCCAGGGCCTTCCCAGAGTGGAGGGCTGTCATGAATGCCACCTTTCGCACGTTCGCATAGGGAAACTGGATCAGCCATCAGCCCACGTGCATCAGAGAAGTGTGGTGATGAAACACATGCAGAGATTTCGGGCTCAATCAGACTTAGCTGGGACGTGACAGCCGAAGCTTGGGACCTCTCATGAGCCACAGGACCATAGAGGCAGGGAAACCACTGGAGATGGCGAGGGTTGTTGCTGCTGGGGACGGTGATGAGTGCTGCACCATGGAGGAGAGTTGCTCGAGCTGCTGCACTTGACTGCGCGATCTGTTGCAAGTGCTTGACCACGACGGTGGTGGTATTGGCAACGCTTGGCAAGGGCACCTTGAGGGACTCCTATGGCCGGATCTACTGTAACGGTCTGGGGTGGAATCCTCTGGACCACGCAGGGCGATGGCGTTAAGCCGCACCAGGGAGTGGATTTAAGTGGGTCCCGGAATTCACCACTGAGCTCCGACGCCAAAGCGGGATGGTCTTGCTGCGGCGGGAAGTTCCACCAGGTCAACTACCACGTGGCGGAGGCTTGCCTGCGCTGGCCGGCCAAAGGCAAGGGTACAGGTCGGCAGGGCTGGCTCGTAGGTCGGGGACAGGCAGGCGCGGGGTTCAGGGCAGGGGCTGTGGCTCAGTGAACGTAGACAGGCAAGAGAGTCAGGGACATTCAAGGGGCATAGGTTCGTGTCGGTATAACGTATGATGGAGGTTCGGTACATGGTAAGGCAAGACAAGAACACTTTGGGAAGCTCTTATCCAATGGAACATACACCAAGGATCCGGACGAGGGCCGCCAGGGAAGAGGCTGGGACTGAAATAGGATAGCAGTGCCCCGGCAATGGACCAATTAACGGAGCACTGTACCTTTAAATTTCAAATGCCGGGGCAGCGCGCGCCCTAGGTGCAGGAGCAAGCGCCGGGAGACGGAGACAGTATCTGAGCGAGGAGCGTGTCACGGGTAAGTGGGTGTCGACAGGGACGGGGGAGTGAGCGGACCCCGGGAACCCGACGTGCGGTACATGGGGCTCAGCTAGGTGCAGGTGCAAGGGAAACTACATGCGACCCGGGAACAACACACCCAGACTACAGGGGCGTCCGGTGACACGCGTCATCCCTTTAATGTGTGCGTGCACCAATAATACATGTTCGGTTATATTTTTAAAGTAATCCTCGGGGATCTAACACTATGGGAAGTTGTTTAGGCAATTCGGATCAATTTAGATGGCAGCAATCTAGAGCATGTTTTATCTTAATCTTACATAGTTTAAATGGTATTGCATGCTTACAGGTTTCCTGTTTAGTTCACTCCTTCATTTAATGTATTTTTCACAATGTGTAGTTTCAGGTCGCCTAGAAACCAGTTGACTTCTTGTTTGAGTGCCCAGCTTTTGATTACATGGCTATACATGGAAATTCTAGGTGCACCACCTCTGCCTGATACACTAACTGGTTCACTGCTACTCAAGCAACAGAGGGAATGTAAAGAAAATCACACAACTCCATGACAAAATGAAGAAAATAAGAAAATAATACACTAATAATAAATAGACTGGAAGTTTTTCAGATCTATTAGTGACAGAAAAATGAAGAAAACATTACCTATTGTTTTAAGGATTCTACTCTAGTGATTTTAGATAGCATCCACTCCAAAGAGCTCAAGCTTGCAATTGCTACACTTCTAACTAATTTTTGTAGCCAGTCCCTGATCAAGCGAGATGTTGCTGATGAGTGGAGAAGGCAAATGTTGTTCCCATCATCAAGAAGTGTAAGGGATCATTTATATGATGAGTAAAATTTACTCCTCGGATTCTGCTGTTGAAAAATGCGTCATCCGATGCGATTTTAATGAGTATTTCACCTGCTTTATGCATGTGGGTCTAGGGTCATTTTTCAGATTTGGTTTACATAGTTGACAGTTAAAAACAAGTCCCATTCATTTCTATGTGGTTAACATGGATCTATGTTAAAAACCACAAAAAATGGTTTATTATATGAGGTTTCTACCCATTCCCATTGACATCAACAGTAAATTTCCATGTGTTTTCCACCTGAAGCTTGAACAAAGACTGAACACGGTCAAACTTTTCTGTCCTGCAGGTCAGACTCGAAAACCGACCAGCCAAAGTATGCGTTGTATGAACAGCAACCTGTATTTTCTATGGAGGTAATTGAGAATGGTTTTCTTTCAGTCTTAGATGAGTATTTTAAGTCAGAATCCACGTGGATTACGACTTGAAATACTCATTGTGTGAAGAGAGCCTATGAGAGAAGAAGCCGGAACCTACAGTACTAGTAAAGTAATAGAATGTCTGATGAAGAAGAGGATAACTGACCACCTAAAAACCAGCAGCTTTCTAGCCCCAAAATAGTAAGTATTCTGACTCCAATTGAAGCAAGTGTAAAAATTTCATCACCCCCCTGGGTAATAAATTCGTATTGAACTGAAAACCTACTGCAGAATTTGTCAGACAGTGCCCCCAACTCGCTGCTCCAGCGTTATGAAAAACCAAAAAGGGTTTATTCCAAGTGAATCTTGTATTTACAAAAAGTTAGTAAAAGATGTAACTTTACGAGTGACCCAAGAATGAGGATAAGTTCTTCAGTGAGACAGAAAGATGGAGAATGCAAAGGGAGGGGGGAGCTAAATATCAGAGCCCCAAATACGGAAAAAATTAGAGGACAAACTTAAGAAAAATGTAAAGCAGTAATAAAAAATTACAATATGAAAAAAAACCAAAAAATTCATGGGACTGACATCCCCAATTGAAATCTTTAGATTTCACTATAGTACAATAAACAAATGTTCTTAAACCCTGTAAAAAAGAGAAAAACATAAAAATACAACATTAAAGTCTAATTCTATAACAGTACATTCCCAAAAAAGCAACCCAATGGGAAACAAAATCCAAAGAAACCCATCTTGGATTGCGGAACCCCGCAAAAAGCCAAACTTTCCCCAAACCCAAGGTAAATCCAGTGGTACATTTTATTGGAAGGGTCAGATGGCGACCTGATAGTAGATTTCCTTCTTCAGGTTCGGGTTTTTCCTTGGGCAAGGAAAGATTGGCCCATGTTTGGGCCCGGAAGAAAATGTTTTTTGGAACCTCATTTAGTTACCTTAACCTCCACTTTGCGAATTTTAAACCGTCACTAGGAGAATTTGGTGAAAAACCATAGGCCCCTCATTTCCGATTGACCTCTTTACCCTTTTAGGAAAAAAGGTCCCACCTGGAGGTCAGTTTTGATGTCTGCCCATGTGGGGGTTTTTTGTACAGTGGAGATCTCCATTCCAGCGGCCCCAGAATCATAAATAGGTTTTGTACCTGTTTCTCCTGACGCTGTAGATGTTGCTGCAGTCAAATGTGCCTGGGGGAAGGGAACGCCCCCAATTTCTGGTAAAGTTTGGCTGGGGGTTGAAGGGTTTTGGAAATCGGGGGCCCCGAAGATACTGGAATGATGGTCTTGCTTTTAATATTGCTGACAATTCGCAAGAAAGGTAACTAAAGTTCATGGGTAAAGGGGGAAAAACTTGTACCCAAACAACATTATTTTAAAATCTTGCGTCCCAATTCCAATCATGTTTTTCCCAAAATCCCCCCGTGAGATAAATGTGGGGGGTTTTAACCCCCAAGTGATCCTTTGTTGGACAAGAAATTATCAATTGCAGCTCTTTACAGCTCCAATGAAGTTGTCCCACAGTCGGATCTCAGTTGCTTGGCAGGTCCCGTATGGAAAAAAATCTTCGGAGGCATTTATAAAGCAGGAGGAACCCCATTGATTCAATCACTTAAATGTTACCCCCTGATGCTGAGGCAGGTAAATAACAGGGCCCACCTTTTCTGTTTGCAGCTCACCACGAGTCTTGCGTGTAATGACCGCCCAGGGCCCAAAGATTTTACTCCAACATAAGAAAAGGGGGTTGGATCTGTGCTCAAAGTTCTTTTGGGAGATTCCCCATTTTTTGCTGTTTATGTCTCCCTCTTAACTTTGACATTTAACACTTTTTATGAAGTACCGTAGAGACAATTTTTTAAAATCCTACAACCCACGGGCCTGCTGAGCGGATAGCACCTTGGGGTAAACTCCCCTCCTTGATGCCGGACTTGCTCTTTATGGTGTTGGATCAACAATGTGGAATATGATTCCGACCAGGTTGATGCAGGGTTCCGTTCCTTGCTGCACAGATCGTTTTTCTTTTCGCCACCCACCTTAGCAGTTTGTGATTATCTATTGCTGGATTTTTTGAAAGTGTGCTGGTCTTTGGGACATCGACCCCTTTTTGTAGTTTTGAATCTCCAAAGTCGTTTTTGCTGTAACCCCCGGGTGATGCCTCCCTGCAAGTTCGATATCTGCAACTGAAGTTTATCCTTACAGATGTGCAAGCCATGGCAGGGCCGGGTGACTTGCTTTGCGAAAGATTGAGCAATGTGGATTAAAATAAAAAACGGCTCTTTCAAGAGACACCATCGGAAAAAGTTCAAAGGGTGTGTCTTGACCCAAATTTTTGGAACCACTGTGATATAGAGCTTTTTAAATTTTTTGGCCGAAACCCCTTGAAACCAGGTTCCCCCAAACAAATGCTTCAGTATGTAGTGAACCAAAGTCCTTAAACAAGAAACTTTGGGGGAGTCTCCCATGTATCAATGAGACCTGAGGCAGGGCACAATTTTTTTTTCCCGGCAGCGGGGTTGAGGGCAAATAGGCATGTAATGCCCCTGTTCAGGGGCGCAGGAACTTTTGAGCATTCCCTCTGTTGCTAAGTACACATAAAATTTTCTTTGTCTGTTTTTAGTATCCAAATAAACCCTTTCTGTTTTTGAAAGTAAATGAACCAGTGTAAATGTCCCTTTTATCCTTTTTTAACTTCGCAATTTCTACTGCAGGACAGCTTCGAAAAGTTCGATCTTGGGACAGAAAGGCAAAATTCCCCCAGTGTGGCTTGTGTCCTCTCCAGACATCCTCAGGTAGGCTCTGCAGCTATTTCTTCATGGTGCCTCGAGAAACATGAACTTTTTTTCCTCAGCACTGTAAAAAGGAAAAGGGGAACGTAACAAGTGGGACCTGAAGTTTCCCAACACTTTCAAGATTCTTCCTGCTTCCCACCTGTGTTGTTTTCATAGGTAGCTGTGTGTCCCCCTCTCTTATTTTTCTGTCTCAGTAGCACTTACCAGAAGGGATTGAGCTAAAATCCCAAAAGGTCTTTTACACTGTCACAACAACAAGTTCCCTGCTTATGAAAGGGTTTTCACAGGGGGACACTTAAAAGTTAACAGTCTTGTTTGACGTCCCACATAAACCTAGGCTGCATAATGGGGGGGGAATCAGAGCCAAAATTAAGGGCTTTTAAATTGGTAGCTGGGCAACCCAAGGGAAATGCATCCATTACCCCTGGGCTGTTAGAGATGATCTTGTGAAGTCGAGGGTTTTTTTTACTGACAGCATTTTATGTGTTCTGGGGAGGGGATCAATTGCTTCTTTTCTGGTAGGGAAGATTTAAGTCCCCCACCCCCTAAAATTTTTTCTCAAAAAAAGCAGCGTCAGGTCCAAACTCCCTTTCTCCTGCTTGGGGAGTTCTTCTCGCCTAATTTTTTACGGCGGAGAGGGTGGTTGCCAAAGAATGTACCTTCCCGGTAGTCTTGACTTTACTGTTATGTTTTTGTCCTTGTGCCATAGGAATTAAGGTATCCTGTTGGTCACCCTCACGATGAAGCAGTAAACATTTTTTTTATGTCAGCCATTAAGCAAAGGGGTTTTTTGACGGAAGTGGATTTGCACTCCTAGGGGGACGTTTTTGAGATTGGGCCCCGGGGGAGGGCAGGTTGTTTAGAGAAATGCCTTCTGCTGAGCCTGGAATCAAACACAACTCTAATTTGTTTAGGTTTGCAGGGTGGGTACATGCCAAAACTTTTTCTCCCTTTCCCCTAGTGGGTTCAGGTTCTCATGGTCCCTGCAAATATGTTCTGCAAAAAGTCCACAAATGTTTTCCCTTTCTGGGTTTTCCCTTTAAAGTTAGTTTTTTAAAAAAAGAAAACTAGCAACTGGGGTTGCTGTAGATTTTTTGGTATTTTGCTCTTTGGGGGCGAAAGGGTAGGGTGTACCCAGCGTTTTGGGGTCATCTTGGGCAAACTGCCTTTTTTCCCTTTAAACTTAAGAAATCCTTGTCTTTTCCCCTGCATTTGCTAGCTTGTTGTCTTACTTGTTAACTAAAAAAACTGCTGACCCAAGGGCGCATCCCAGGAAAAAAGAAGAAGGAATGTTAACTTCTAAAAACCCTGTGGGTCTCCACTACCAGTGAGCTTCTCTTTTTTTCCCCTAATGGTATGGACAGGTTAAAAAAAAAGGGGTGCTGCGACCCTTTTTGGGAAAACATGGTTTTAAAAAAGGAAATCTTAGTTGGGTTCTTAACCTGGCTAGCAAAATTTTCTATGATAAACCCCCCTAGATCAAGGTTGAGCAAACGGAGAATCATGAGGTCCCTTGATTGCTGGCGTACCTTGGTACCCGGAGAATGTTCTGCCGAGCAGAAATAGGATGTTTGCATTCTTGTCAGGGGGTATTTCAGTGACTTAACCTTAGATGAGTTGATGAAGAGCCACTCTCCGTAGAATTTCCCTCTATTAGATGATATTTGGTTGCATTCAACAAGTGTTGGTAAAGGGGATCCTGACCTGTTGTCGAGTGAAGTACCAAAGAGTCCACTGGCCCCCTTTCCCAAACCTCTGTTGACGCCACTGCAGGTACCCAAAATGTAAGGGTAGGTGTCCCCCTTAAGGGTTTAACAAATCAAAAAGTTCAGATTGTCGTTTTTCTTTGATCATCCAATATGGCAACACCGTTAGGACTCTTTCTGATTTTCCTTAATATACTTGACAAGACATATCTTGCACATGACTTGATAGAACCTTCACCGCAAACTTCTGTGCATGAGAAAGATACGTGGAGGATTTACAGTAAAGGTCCAATTCTCCCCCCGCCATGCTTTGCCCCTGGTGGGACTGAGAGGGGGGCCCGGCTGGTTGAAGGATGAAGTGTTGCACATGGTCAAAAAACTGTCACTTCAATGCACTTAATAACGCTTTAAAAACTTTAGCAAAAAGTTTTTGTGGGAAACACAACTTTTTAAAATACCCAAAATTTTTTCAGAAGTCTTTGGTTCCCGAAGGGTTTCTTTCGAACCCATGCAATTTTCTTGAGAGGATTGGCTTCCTGTAATTGGGCATAGACGATTTTGGATTTTCAATTTTTTTCCCCTTGACTGTTCTTATGCGAGAGATGTAGGTCAGGAAAAGTTTAGCTTTTTTTTCTGATACGGGCCTCTACATTCCTGTGTTAGAGCTTTGGGCGTCATATTTGGAGAATGAGGTAGGACTGCCAGACCACTGTAAAGAATCTTGGGTCATTCTTGGACTCTGCAATGTTCCTTATGAACTCACAGAAGTAGAGAATGGAGGAAAGGAAACGTGGTACTCCCTTTTGTATCTTGACCTGAGGGCTGTCCACTTTTCTTGAACGTTGTATGGCAGTTTGGAAACTATTGGGTTTACCCCACGAGCAGTGTCTAGGTAACTGAGGCCAGGTAAGTGAGTGTCTGCTTTGGGCAACTTGAGCTCCAAGAGTAGATGTAACAAATGCAGGTAGTGGATCCGCTGGACCACCGCAAGCGATGGTGTAAGCCGTACCAGGGGGCGGAATCTAAGTAGAACCCGGTTTTCACCAGAGCCCGCCGCAAAGCGGGATGGACTTGCTGCGGCGGAGAACTACCAGGTCGCCCCACTGGCGTGACTTGCTTGCGGTGGCAGCCAAGGCAGTGCGTGGTACAAAATCGTAAGACGTAGGCGAAGTCGGGGACAGGCAAGAGGTCAGGGCAGGCGGCAACGGTTCGTGGTCAAGACACAGGAGCGAAAAAGGTTCGGTACACGGAAGTCAGGCAACAAGGCAGAAGAAGCTTTCTCTGAAGGCAGTACAGCACTAAAGATCCGGCAAAGGTGACCCGGAAGGAAGGGAGTTAAATAGGGTCACCTGCCAGCCTTAACCAATAATGGGCGTACTGCCCCTTTAAATCCTCGAGAGCCGGCGCGCGGGCATGCGCACACTGGCCGGCCAGGAGAACGGGAGGACGCGGGAGCGCAGAGAGGTAAGAGAGCAGGCGGGACCCGACCCGCGGGACCGGCAGGGGCCGCCGGGACCCGACGGGTGGCCGCACGAGTGCGCCCGCAGCCCGGGCGAGGGGCTGCGGGACCACTCGTGACAGTACCCCCCCCCAGGCCTCCTCCTCTTTCTGGTTCGGAGGAACCGCAATACGAGACCGCGGTCCAGGATGTTTTCCTCAGGTTCCCATGATCTCTCCTCCGGACCGAATCCCTCCCAATCAACCAAGAATTGCCGTTTACCCCTAACCGACCTCACAGCCAAGATCTCTTTGACCGCAAATATGTTGGAGGCTACAGACTCAGGAGAGGGAGGGGCAACTCTTCTGGAGAAGCGGTTCAACACGACGGGCTTCAGGAGGGATACATGAAAAGAATTTGGGATCCGCATGGTGGGTGGGAGTCGGAGCTTATACGCTACTGGATTAATACGGCTCAGGATTTCAAAGGGCCCCAGGAAGCGCGGACCAAGCTTGTAGCTGGGGATTTTCAACCTGACATATTTGGCGGACAGCCAGACTTTGTCTCCGGGGGTAAAGATTGGAGCTGGTCTCCTCTTTCTGTCCGCCTGGGCCTTCATACGGGCAGCAGCATGCTGCAGGGACTGACGAGTCTGCTTCCAGATGCCAGATAAGTCGTGGGCCAAGGCATCTACAGAGGGCAAAACAAAAAGTACATATGTATGCCAGCTCACCCATATGATGTCAGCATGCGGATCCTTCCCATCTGTATCCCGCCTGGAGATGGCGTAGCAAACAGTCCATAAAGAAGAAAAGTTGATACAGCAAATTGGGTTGTATTCCGTAAAATCCAAAATGTTTTATTGGTAATGCAAAATAAAAGTCATTGCAAGTCCAAACAATGGCACATCCCCTAAAAAGATATATCAGCCGAAGGCACCTCGGAGGAGGAGGGCAGAGGGAGAGGAGGGCGGGGATGCCGACCATATACAATAAAAAAGGGAGACGCGCCCGAAGCCCCAGAATCCAGTGAGTTGTATGAAAATTCGGCCCAGGGTAGGAGGTCGGCCCAATCATCCTGGCGAGCAGAAACAAAATGACGTAAGTAACTACCCAGAATCTGATTGACTCTCTCTACCTGACCGTTGGATTGCGGATGGTAGGATGAAGAAAAGTCTAACTTCACCTGCAATCGGGAGCAGAGTGCGCGCCAGAACTTGGACACGAACTGCACCCCACGATCAGAGACGATGTGCTGGGGCAGACCGTGCAGGCGAAAGATGTGACTAAAGAACAGGGAGGCGAGACGTGGTGCGGAAGGTAACCCGGGCAGTGGGATGAAGTGTGACATCTTCGAAAACCTATCCGTAATGACCCAGATCACGGTGTTACCCGAAGAGGATGGAAGGTCGGTGATGAAATCCATCGCCACATGGGACCATGGGATACTGGGCGTAGGCAGGGGTCGAAGTGTAGGCAAGTGTAGAAATTCATCAGGCCCATGTGGTAATTGAAGTCTGTCTTGAACTGTAAAACTTACTTCAGAATCTTGTCAGACAGTGACAACTCGACTGCTCCGGCGTGTATGAAGAACCAAAAGGAGTTTATTCCAAGCTGAATCTTGTAGTTTACACCAAAGTAGTAGGTGAAAAGATGATAACTTTACAGAATTGATCCAGAGAATGAGGATACAGTTCTTCAGTGAGACAGAAAGATGGAGAATGCTAGAAGGAGGGAGGAGCTGAATACCTCAGAGCACACATACAGGAAGATGTGAGGGACAAACTTAAGAACAATGTAAAGCAGTAATAGAAATTACAATACTGATTATGAACCATGAAGTCATGGGACATGACAGTAAGGATCCATCCCCACGGCAAGGTTATCGGTCGGATTTTCAGACGGTTTTCAAATCTAAAAACCGTCTGAAAACCGTCCAGAAACCATCTCCATAGACTTTTTAGATTATAAAACTCAATGGACTCCATAGACTATAAAATCTGTTCAGTAGTCTACGCTGAACGGATTTTCAGACGGATGGCTTTTCAGTAAAATAATGTACTCCTCTGTTTGAGCATTGTATTGGCAGATCTGTGTTAGCCAGGACTTCAGAGGAGAATGCTTTCAGGTCCTTATTTTCAACGGTTTCAAAATCGGCCAGCAAGTCAGTAGGGAAAGCAAGTTGAATGCTTGGCTGCATACTTAGAGGTGCAACCAGGAGAAAGAAGGAGATCCTGTTGTACAATGATATAATGAGACCACATCAAGAATATTGTATTTGGTTCTAGAGAGCTCACTTACAAAAATACTTTGACAAAATAGAACAGGTCCAAAGGTGGTAGAAGGTATCAAGTGAAAAAATTAAGTTATTAAATTTATGTAGCCTGGAGATCAGGAAAACATGGAATATAATTTAAATATATTGAAGGTGTAAAGAAGGGTCAGGAGGGAAGTGTTGTTTAATTAAAAAAAAACACAGTTTCAGGAACGGTACCTTATATCTTCCAGCTCCATTCAGACATGTCATAAGCATCCAAGCAACCATTATTTTGATCTTTCTTGTTAATTTTAAAAATGTACTTAAATTAAGTAAAACTAGCTATTGTTTGTAATGATCTGGGATCCTAGAGATTATTTCAGGGAAGACTTTGAATGGATGATTGAAGTAACAAACATGACTGAAAGAAATAAGTTGCATTGTCTTAGAAAACAATGACTGTAACTTCAGTTTTAAAAATCACGTAATCTATCCTAAGTGATTCTAATTGTGTTGTTTGCCTCTCTGTTGAATTTAAAGGACTACTCTGGGTTGTTTACCTTTTTTTCATTAGAAAACGCTTCTAGGTACTGAATAATTTTGCTTATCTGCAGCTGAATACAGGACTTCTTACTGCTGCCACTGGGTCTTGTGACTCACACTCCTATGGGAGATTCAAAGTAATTCTCATAGGAATGCATAGAGAACCAGACTTCCAGTCAGCATCAAAAGCACTGTGTCTGTCAGCCAACCATAGTGCAGGTCATGTGACCTAACAGACTGTTGCATCAGCTAGAAATCCTTTATTCAGCTGCAGGCAGGGTCAGCAAAAGGCATTTTGGGCCCCCTAAGCTAGTAAGTCTAATGCTAACCTAATCCTTGACCGTAACTTGACATGTACTGTCTGCTCCCTCACCAGCTAGGTTACTAGGGTCAATTAGGATGTATTTGTATAATATATTATACCGTATATAAAAAAATGAATACAAATAGCTATAAAGACAATGTTCTATGAATGACACCTCTAAATAATGTTCATACAGTTACCGTATTATACTGCTATACAAGCAGCAAATATTATACCATACTGTTACTGCACAAACCAGTATACCAAAACCAATATTATCAATGATACTGCTATACAAAGACCAAATAGTAACTCCACATCATGACCACATATCACCAACACATGAATGACTGGATAATACCACCATAGTGTTCATGAATATAAGCCATAGTACTACTACAACTACTACCAATATTTCCACCATACAGTGGCCATATACAGTGCAGTTAAATCCAGTGACTCACAGATTATGTCTTCTGAGTCTGAAGCCATTAATTTTCCCTTTTCTTCTCCATGCTGCCCAGATCGCCATGATGACTTCTCCTGGCCATAACTCGTCCTTGCAGAATTTACCACACAAACATCTTAGACTTCTCACTTTTCCATCTCCTCACTGCCAATTCCCACCTCTGCATAAACTTTGCATGGAGTGATGGGTGGAGGTGGGGGAGCAATGGAGGGAAAGGTGGAGGTGTGGGGATTTATGGAGGGAAAGTCTCCAACCTCCTCCTATGGTGTGATAGGTGGAGGTGAGGGAGGATACGGGGGTGTGGTATTTTGTGTTGGCACTAAGTCACATAACAAAATTGTGGTGAGTGTGAGGGGCAGGAGAGGAGGTACAGGCCATAGCTGACAGGCACAGTCTTCTGGAGGAGACAGAGGACCAACCCCCTGAAGATTGTGCCGCAGCTGGAAATCTTAACCCAATTTTGCGGGCAAAACCCCAGAAAAATCAACCCAAGACATGACTTTTTGGGGGGTTTTTCAAAGGGGAAAAAGGGGTTTAGTATGTTAAATTTTTCTAAAATGTTTTTTATTTTTCTTTCGGTTTTCCCGTCCATGGGACCCCCGGGCACCGCTGCCCCCCCGCGGTTCCCCTCCGTCGCAGGGCCCCCTGGCCCCGGGTGCCGTGGGTTCCCCCAAATACTTGGGGGCCCCTTTTGGGGGAAAATTTGGCAGTTAAAACCGGTGTCCTTTCAAGCTCCGATGCCCCCCACTTCCCGCGTAAACCCGAACTCCTTTCCCGTCTCGGCCCCCAAGCCCCGGGTGCTGAAACGCTTTTTCCCGTAGATCTTTTCTCGCCCTTTCCCGTCCATTCTGATAAAATTTTTTGAGGGCAAGGAGGTCCCCCGGGGGAGAAACCAAATAGGGGGAAGGGTTCTTCCTTATCGACGGAAAAAAAAAGGGGGGGGGGTTTTGGGGCCGAGGAGGGGTTCATGGGAACCTTTGGCCAACCCGTCCTTTGACCTCCTTGTAGGTTTCCAAAAAAAAAGGGGGGGGGGGGGACCTTTTAAAGGGGGGGGTACTGTCATGGGGAAACCCCCGGGCACCGCTGCGCCCCGCGGGCTCCCCTCTGTCTGCAGGGCTCCCGGGGGGTGCCGCGGCCCGCCCCCCGCCCATCTCCCTGCTGCCCCCGGGGTTCGGGCGGGTTTCCCCCCCCGGGTGCCCCCGGCCCCTTCCCTGCCCCCCCGGGCGCCGGACTTTCCCGCCCCCGCTTTGGGGAACGCTGGCCCCCCCTTCCCGTTCCGGCCGCCGCGCGCGTGCCCCTTGTCCCCTAGGGCACCGCGCGACGGTGGCCCGGATTTAAAGGGCCAAACGCCCCAAATTAAAAAGGTTTTTTTGCTGGGCGCTGGCCTTTTTAAGGAAAAGCCCCCCAACACACCTTGCCAGTTCGTTTGGGTCGTCCAGTTGTTTGGTGTATTGAGAGTCTGTTCATTTGCCCGTTTTACCAGGTTTCCCTTTCTAAAGTTCCTGAAACCCGGGCCCGTTTGCTGCCCCCCCTGACCCTCCCGGGCCCTCCTCTAACCCCGAACCTCTGCCGCCCGCCCTGACCTTCTGCCTTTTCCCCCTGACTACGCCCCTTTGGATTTCGACTTCCCGTACCAGGAAAATTTCCCCCGGGCCCCCCCATCGCTAGCAAGTCACGTCAGGGGAAAAGGGCCTGGGACCTCAAAGCCGCAGGCAATTTCCATCCCGTTTGGCGGGGGGGGTCTGGTGAAAAAACCGGGGGGTAAATAGACCCCGTTCCCTGCTGGCTTTTTCCAAAGCTAAACGGTTTGGGCCAGGGGAATCCACCATCCCCTTACAGTACGGGGAAACTGGCCAAGGGTTCCGCCAGGGTACCCTTCCCGCTAAATCCCCGGGGTTTTCGACGGCTGTCCCCCCCCAGCAGGGGGTCCCGCGTGTCGAAAACCCCCTCGTGGCCCTGAGCAGAATCTTGCAGTCCCCGTTTACCGCCAAAAAAGGGACTGCCCACCGTTCCCCCCCCGCAAACCCGTTGCCCCCGCAATTTTTAAACCCGGGGCCCCTTTTCTGCATTCTCCCCCCCCCTCTCTCTATGATGGAGACCGGAAAAATGCAGAGGCTTCCCCCCCTCAATGCTCCCAACCACAAAATTTAGTTGCTTTTGGGGGGGTAAAACCCCACTGAGCGGGCTTAAAATTTTGGGCCCTTTATTATTAAACCTCCTAACTGGCGAACTTTTGGGGGTTTGGGCCCCCCCGCTAAAGGGATCAGAGTCCGCTCAAAGGGAAAACGCCCAAAGGTTCCTCCAGGGTTTTTCCCCACTGTTTTTCGAGGAACCTGGGTACCCTCGTCCGCGGCTGCTCTTTCTTCGCCTCTGTCAGGGGGACTTTCCCCTGTGGGCAGTATCTGTGCAGTTCCCTACGCTAGCTTCAGAACCCGATGGGGGAAAAACGAAGGCTTGGTGGCGACCTTTTTTTGGCCCAAAGGGCCCCTTTGGGACCGTTAAAGTTTGGGGCGCGGGTCGGGATTTTGCCCTCCCCCCTTTTGGAACCCCAATTTAAAAAGGTGGCGGGGCCAAAAAGGAAGGGCATTCGCTTGGCGGAGAAAGACAAAAAAGGCTCCCTCACCAAAAGCGAGTCTACTCACCAAAGGAAACCGGCCCCTTCTTGGGGGGGCGCTCCCGGGGCGGGGCCGGGGGGCCTCCCCCACCTGGGGCCCCGCAGGGGAAAACATCCCAAAGGGGTTTAGTGGGGGCCCCTCCCCGTCTACCATTCGGGACGTTGTTTTGGGAAATCGCCTGACAGTACCTTTCAGGCCCCCCGCCTTCCCCGGGGCTCAGGGTTTCCCCTGGTAACTTTTTTACCATGCATGGTGTCCCAAGTTCCGGGTTCCGTGAACCCCTTTTGCAAAAACCAAAGTTTTTTTCTCCCCGGGCAGTGGCGGGAATTTCCTCAAAAAATGCCATTCGGGGTTTTGGGCCCTGCGCCCCTAAACCCCCCAGTTGGCGCGCTACACCCCCGGGAAAAGGGGGAAACCCCCGTGCTGCCTCGTTTTCCCCTTCTGAGATTTTTCTGGGCCCTTTCCCCGGTTGCAAGACCATGCTCCCGATCCTAAATGGAACACAGGCGAGATCCTTCATTGGGGCCCGGCCCTGTAATTTTTCGATGCCCGGTGGCACTCCGCCCCGCCCCTGGGGGTCCCGCTTCTGCAAAACCTTGAAGTCTCTGCCAGGTCGCCCGCTTCCCCTTTCCAGGGCTTTGCCCACGTTTTTCTCCGAAAAGACAAGCCGAACCTCTGCCCCCCCACCGGGCCCCTTTGGGCTTTCCCTATCGATCTTTTCAAAACCCCCCCCTACGCCTCCCCGAGGGAGAGGGCAACCCCTTTTGGTCCCCCGGGGACCAAAAGGCCCATGTCCCGGGTATATTTTTAAGAGTTTTCCGCAAGGGTTTTTTTAAAGCAAGTCTTTCCCCACCTGCGGGAGTGGATTCTTCTTTGTCGAAAAAAAGGGTGGAAACCCCCCCGGGCCCTGTAAACGTTTTCGTTTTGGTTTCCCAAATAAGATAACCAAAAAAGAATCGATATCCCCCCGCCCCTTTTATTTCAGAAACTATTTGACCGGGCCCCTTTGGGGCCCAAAAAATTTTTCCCCTAAAATTTGGGCCTTCGTGGGTGCTTTTTAATTTGTTGTTTTTCGGGAAGGGGACGAATGGAAAACGCCTTTAAAAACCCGTGATGGCCACTTCGAATATCTGGTCTTTCCCTTTTTGGGCCTTTTGCAAAGCTCCGGCCATTTTTTCCCGAACTTCGTCAAACGAGTCTTTTCCCCACCTTCCTTTTATGTCTTTTGTGTCATGTTTTCTTGGATGGGAAACCTGATCTTCTCTCCGGGCCCGAAGGTTTTACCGCCATCACGTCCCCCTGGTGCTCAAACCCTCCCCCGAGGGCCATCAGTTGTTTTTGCCAAAAATTTGAGGGAAAAGCCTTTTTCGACGCCTTCGGTTTCCCTTCCCCGGGGAAAATTTTTTCGGATCAAGGCCCCCAGAAAGGGGCCCTTCTTTTAAATTTTTCTGCAGTTTACAGTTGGGGCCCCGACCAGTGGGGGCTTCGGGGTATCCAAAAGTTTTTTTGGGCTTTGCGAACTACTACAGACAGTTTAAACTAACAAATTTCTCCAAAGCTCGTGGCCCCGCTGGGGGACTGACGAAGAAAAACGCCAACCCCCAAAAACCCGGTCTCCCCCAAGCTCAAGAAACCTTTTTACCCTCTATTCCCCATTTGCTTCGGCCCCCGGGGGTATCTCGCCCGGACCCACTGGTCCCTTTGTTTAGGGGGTGGACGCCTTTTTCTGGAAAGGGGCGGGGGGGCTTTTCCCTCTTGCAAAAGTCCTTTCCTCCGGGAAAAATGCGTACCCTTTCGGATTCTTCTCAAAAACCTTTAGCCAGCCAGCGAAATTATTTCTATTGGAGGGTCGTGAAAAATTTTTGGCCATTAAATTGGCCCCAAAATGGGGGATTTGGGTTGGGGGCTCGCCACCCCCTTTGAAATTTTTTCAAAGATCACAAGAAAACCCCCCTCTATCCCTTTAATTTTGCTAAACGTTTTAAATCCTCGTAAGGCCCCGGTGGTCCCTTTTTTCTTTTGCCCCCTTTGGGCTTCTTCCTTTATTTCGGGCCGGCGAAAGAAAGTCAGGGGCGGGGGTGCCCTTTTCTCGATCCTCTGACACTTTTTGGAAAAGCACCCCCTGCAGCATATAATCCCTCCAGAAGGGCTCCCCCCGGCAGCCCCCGTGGAGCTTAAAAAACCCACCTCCCGGAAAAAAAATTTTTGTTTCCGCCCACCATGCGGCCTCGGTTTTTCTAAAGTGGGGACAATTTCCCGTGCCCGCTGGCCAAACCTGGAAATGCCCTAAATCTTGGGGGTTATTTTTCCCCCTAAATTTCGGTGGCCCACCCCGGCTCATGATGTTAGAGATTATGTCCTGGCCTGCACCTCCGTGCCCCGAACAAGGGCCCTCGCCCTCGCCCTCGGGGTCTTTCTCTACCTCCCCTGTGCCGAAAGTCCTTGGTCCCATATCCCATTTGGGCTTCCCTTACCCACCTCCCCGGGCCTTTATCGGGGAAAAAAAAGTCAAAATTTTGGGGGTTTACCGATAGGTTTCTAAAATGGGGCCCCTTTTGTTTCCCCCCCCGCCCCGGGGTTTCCCTTCCCCCCATTTTTTTGGCCCAACCAAATTTTTTCCAAACACGTGTTTTCGTCTACAAGGGGCCCCTTACAAAATTTTTTGAAAGAGGGTCCCCGTTGGGGTCTAAATTTGCGGGGTTTTGTGGTTTTCAATTACGGGTTTCCGCTGGACTTTTCTCGGCCATTAATCACCCCCAAATCCCAAAGGGCAGGTTTAGAAAGGGGCAAACCAAAAGGGGGGGGGTTTTTGGGGCCTACCCCAAGGGCATTTTGTTTTCCGCCCGCCAGGATAACTGGTCGGGCCTCCCCCCCGGGCCCGGAAAATTTTTATACAAAATCCTTGGACCCCCTGATTTCCCCAGGACCCCTCCCCCCTTTTTTTTTTGTCCTTTGGGGTACATCCCCGCCCCCCCTCTCCCCTCTGCCTACTTCGTGTGGGGGGTTCCCCCCCCGTGGGTTTTCCCCCAAAAACGGGGGCCTCAAGTCTCCCCTGGGAGGGTTTACACGTTTAGGGCCCCCTTTTACGGGGCCCCCTCCCGTATCAAAGCCCAGGCTGGGCAGGACCGGAGACCGGCCCCCCTTTTTTAAACCGGGGGTGACAGGGTTTGGCTATCTGCCAAGTACAAATTTGCTTTAAAATGCCCAGCTACAAGTGGGGTCCCAAGTTCTTTTTGGGGCCCCTTTTGTGGGACTTTCGGAGTTAAAACCGGTGTCCCCACAAGCTCCCCTTTCCTCCCAAATCTGCGTTTTCCCGAAACCCCCCTTCCATGTCTCCCCTCCTCAAACCTGTGGTGCTGAATTTGTTCTCCCGTAGGGTCGTTGCCTTCTCCTGTGGCCGATTTTTTGATAAAATCTTTGAGGTCAAGGAAAGGGCCCCGGCGGGAGACAGTGAGGGGGAAGCGGGGTTTTTCCTTTTTGACTGGGAAAGGGGTTCGGGGGCCCGAGGAGCGTTCATGGGAACCTGGGGGCCAACCCGTCCTCTGACCCTTTTTTGCTAAAGGTTTTCCAAAAAAAAGAGGGGGGAGACCTAAGGGGGGGGGGTACTGTCAGGGAGCCCGGGGACCGCTGCGCCCCCGCGGGATCCCCCCTGTCCCGCGGGGTCCTTTCGGGGGGTGCCGGGCTGCCGCGCCCTTTTTCCCTTCGCCCCGGCGCGCCGGCACTTACCAGCCACGCTCCGGGGAACGCTTTTCCCCTGTCTGTTCCGGCCGCCGCCCCGTGCCCCCTTTTCCCTTGGGCCGCAAAAACCGCGAAGGCCCGGCAGGGTTTAAAGGGGGCCAACGCCCCAGTAATTGGTTGGGTTGCGGGCGTGGGGCCTATTTAAAAAGGGAAAAACGCCCCCAACACCCCCTTGCCAGTTCGTTGGTGGGCGTTTTCCCGTTTAAATTTGGTGTATTGAGAGTCTGTTTTTGATCGCCCCTGTACCAAATCCGTTGCAAAGTTCCTGACCTTTCCTGTTTGCTCCCCCCTGACCGTCCCGGCCGACTCTTAAACCCCGAAACCTCTGCCGCCCGCCCCTGACCTTCTGCCCGTCCCCCGACTACCCTTCGGATTACGATCTGTACCACGCACTACCCGGGCCCCCCCCTGCTAGCAAGTCAGCAGGGGTTTAAAGACCTGGTAAACCTCCGCCCAAACAAGTCCAACCCCCTTTGCGGCGGGGTCTTGGGGAAATCCCGGGGGGTACTTAGGGCTCCGTTCCCCGACGTGGCTTTTTTCCAACCTAGCGGTTGGCCAGGGGAATCCACCATACCCTTAAAAGTTCCCTTCTTTGGATATGTCAACCCAAGCATTTTAATCCCTTTTGTAATTTAAAAAAAATCAAAAAGGGCTTTGGGTCGGGAAGTGTTTTTTTAAAAAAAGATTTATTTCCTGTTTTTTTTGTGTTTTTTTTTTTTTTTCCAGTTTTAAATTTTTAAGATGTCTGACAAATGACTCCCAAATTTCTAGCGCAAACGTTTTTGGGGTCAGCCCGTGAAAGTTTGTTGTGGAAACCCAAAGGGTTTTTACTAACCCCTTTTCAAATTTTTTACCCAGTAAAAACCCAAAAACATTTAGGGGTAATGGGAAAAGCCCGGTAATTGTCACAAGGGCCCCCCTAATTTGATGGTTTTTTTTAAAGGGGGGGAAGGGACCCATTTTTTTGGAACTTTCCCATCCCGTTAAATTTTCATCTAAAAGTTTTTTGTTTTACTTTGTCTGGTTATGAAAAAAGCGGGGGGCCCCATATTGTTTTTTCTACCATTTTCTTAAAGAAAAAATAATAATTAAAAAGAAAAAAATTACATTTGGGTTCCCCGTTTTTCTAAAACCCCCGCCAACCCTAAGAGCATTTTTTAGAAAAAAAACAGATTTGCAGCCAGCTTTACCTGAAAAAAAAACCTTTAGTGGGGATGGGGTTCCCCCCCCCAAGTCCAACGGAGAATGCAGCATAAGAGTAAATGGTGTAATGATCCAGCACAAAAGTTCATGAATCCACAAAAAATATAAACAAGGGTTTTTAAATTTTTTACTCCTTAAAAAAATATATGAAAAACAGTGGTACACAAAAAAAGATTGTAAAAGTATGCTAAAGACTAAAAAACACACTTTGTTCCCGAAAAAAGCATAAGGATGGGCTGGGGTTTTTTTGCTTACCCGCTTTGGGCCTTTTTTATATGATTTAGTTCTGTCCCCCAAAGGTGTTTCATTAATTTTTTTTTGGATTTTTGAATTAAAGCTTGTTTGGATTTTAATGGATTCATGAACTTTTGTGCTGAATCGTTACACCATATACTCTTATAATGTAAAACCAGTAACTGTATCCTGATACTATCAGGATGGGAAGGTCTATGGCTATCAGCCCCTTCCCACCCTAAAAATACCAGCACGCAGTTGCCCCAGAACCAGACCATCACATCGGAGGATCCACTTCTGATGGTTACTCAGCTCTCCCCAGTACCTCTGGTGCATTGGGCACTGGGGTATTAGTAAGAGGGGGTTAGTGTCAGGGTGACAACAAAAACCAGTGGTTGACATCAAGTCCCAGAAATAGTAATGGAGAGGCCTCTACCATTACTAACAGTGGAAAAAACGGTAAAAAAACCCCACAGGCACAACTGAAAAAAAAAAACTCCCCAAAATCAGCCTTCATCATTACCCATTTTATTAAAGAAATTAATCCAATGCTGATCCACCAAATCCATTTCAATCCTAAAACCCTTAAAAAGAAATCCTAGAGGAACCTTGGGGGATGAGACATCAAATGAGATATATTCACACTAGTATTCACCCCTGGGGCCCAATGGATAATATACCTGTAGAAGCCAGATTTAATTGCACAATCTTTTTATATGACGTTATGTTTTTTCAAGGGACCCCTGCCTTTAAATTTGGGCCGTTTTTTTTGGGTTTTTCTTTTGTGTCAATAAAAATCTTGGGCCCAATTTTTGTAAAATACTATAAAAGGGTTATGGGGGCGTTTCTCAAATTTTGTCCCCTTTCAGTTCAACACTGGTTTGACCAAAAATTCAGTTTTGAGAGTTATTTTCCTCTAATCCTTCCTATAGCTGTAACTGTAACCCTAACTTTAGGTTAGTGTTAATGTTTTTATGGGCTTTTATGTGTTAACTTACCTTTCTGAAGCTTTCCCCGTGCCGATCACTTTTGGTTTCAACTTTTTGGTCCGTTCCAATAAAACTTAACCATTTGCCAAAAACAAAGGGCCCTTTTGTTATGGAAAAACAGAAGTGACTTCAGAAAAGCCCAAATTGGGTTTCACCAAAAACAAATGTACTTTTGCTGTTTAAAAAGTAAATTAACCCAAAAACCCTTAAAGGAAAATTTTTTTTCCCCAACACAGGGGTTTTAAACCCGAAAACCCAAATTTAATTTTTACTTAATTTGGCCTTTGGGTATGACATTGACCGAAATTTGAAGAACAGCACTACTTAGTAAGAGAGAGCAAACAACAGGTTTGAGACCTAAAAAAAAAATGAAACCAAAGGGGGGAAAAGAATACACGGTTAAAAAAATTTTTTTTAAAAAACAAAAATGCAAAACCCCCTGAAATTTTTTGCTCATTCCACTCTGATTTTGGTTTTTTCAATCCCCTTTAAAAGAGTTAATTTTCAATATATAGGTTTTTTTAAGTCTATGATTTACAACGTCAAAACCCCATTTATTCCCTTTAAGGTGAATTGCCAAGGGCAATCAAAGCAAATTGCCACAAAACTAAGTCCCTACTCACATAGCGTTTTTGGTCCCCATTCGTGGTATATGTCGGAATACTGTAAAAGTTTATCCATATAAAAACATAGTTCTAATTTGCCATATTTAGTGAATGTGTAGGATTTCTGCATCTAACACAAAATCCAAAGTCTGATGCACAATACCATACATATTCATTAAATAGGGCAAACGCAGTCCAATTAGCGCTACATTTTCCTTACAGAACGCTATGGCCCCATCGTGGAACAACTGCGTTGTCTGTCAGGATGACATTTTTCCATTATCCTGATGAACACAACAAAAGAGGGAGAAAAACGCTATGTAGATAGGGCCTTAGATAAGAGCTCCTGCCCCTTGTTTTCAAGGATCTCTCAGCAAGCTCCACCAAGCAAAACTACTAACATGACCTTGTGGCAAAAGTTTTATGAATGAAGCTGAACTATAATACCAACCCAGTGACATTACTACACTGATTATGAAGCTTTTCTTTATTATACTGTTCTTACTGTCTTTGGTTGTTTTTTTTTTTCTGTTGTCCTCAGGCATGAAACAATGAATAATTAGCCTGTGTAGTGGTATAAGAATAGTAGTAAAATTAGCTTAATTTACTATGCAGCTCAATTCTCACTTGTCTTCTTCAACAGCTTTGGGTCTAGCAGTACATTTTCTTGTTGAGCAGCACCCCATACTATGTTGGCACAATGCAGCTTAGCATTAACACCAGTAATAACTGCTAACTTAAATTTGTTGCATAAACAGATACAGGTTACAAATGCGTCTGTGCTATCAGGTCTCATTAAACTGAATAAATCTAATTAGCACAAGTTGACTAAATGTACACAGATTTGCATAATGTGCTAATCAAACCTAGCGCTCAATAGAATCTCTTTATTGATTTCCGACATTTTCTTCCCGTTTTTAGGAAATCAAACCTAAACAGGCTATTAATTTGCACATTAAGAAATACCATGTTTAGAGCTTTAGTTAAAACTAATTATTTTAAAAATTTTAAAAAAAACATATGTTTCTATTTAATATTAAATCTCCTACAAAAGGAAATCCTCAATCTAATTTAGCGAGTAATTAATTAACCAAACCCAAACTCTGTTTTTTTATTCCCTTTTCAAGGAAAGTGGGGAAATTTATCAAAAAAAATGGGACATGTTTGGGGGGTTTTTTCATCTAAGGTTTTATGGTCTAAAATTAGAAAAACTTTAAAAGGGGTTTTTGTATGAAAAAAAATATTTTTGGGCAAAAAATTTTCCCATTTAAAAATTTGTAATGGGTTAAATTCCCTTAAAAAACATTAACCCTTTCACGTATAGTTTAGTCAGCAGAAATGCATCCAATTGTTTGCATCGCTTCCTATTAAAGGAAAAAAGGGTAACGGGCCCTTTAACTGTCCCACTACATTTATAAAAAATAAGGACTGAGGCGATGGATTAATGGAAACCAGCAACAAAATTGTGAAACAAACTTTTGGGAAATTTTAGGTACTAAAGAATGGGAATTTAATAAAACCCAAAGAAACTTTTGGGTTGCAAAAAACCCAAAGGGAAAAACCAAAGGAATGTGTGTTACAAAAACACTGTCGATCCACATAACACTTTAGACGGGCCCGGGGCCAAAAAAACCCAAAAAAAAGGGTCTAATTTTAAATTGGATTTAAAAAATTCCACGACAAACCAAAAAAGGGTATTAAAGAATTGAACCCATTCTTCTTCTATTTTGGGTTTTCCAAAAAAAAAAAAACACAATGTTTTGCTGGTAAAAACACATACAAAAAATGGGACATTACTTATTTCAAAAAAAAAACTGTTTTTTTGGGGGTATATTCAAGCTAAAAATGGTTTCCCCTAACTAAAACCCAGCAGCAGGCAGCTCGGGCCTTATGCAAACCGGGGAAAAATTTAACGGGTGCAACAAATTTGCTGAAAAGCAGCTCACATACCCCACTTCTAGGGAACAATTAGATGATATACAACGGGCCACATTAGTTTAATACCTGTTCACACCAAAATGCAGAAAACCCTTACAGAAATAATCATGGGAAAATTGAAACAAATGCAAAAATACCAATAAAACAACCACTCACAAAACCCCTAAAATTGCATGAGGGGGGGGGTTCCCCTTTTACTTCCCAAATTTGCATAAAAAATTTAAGGGCCCAAACGGGAGGGTGCCAAAAATTTACAGATACTATGGTCCCACCATGCTGGGTTTCCCCAACCTATTAAAACTTGGGTTTTTTCTCCCTATTTGGTTGTGAACGGGTTTTAAAAACTAATGTGAAATTTTTTTTTTTATCACAAAATTTTTTTTAAAACAAGCATTGTATTGTGAGCTGCTTCCCAGAAATTTACTCACCTTTTAATTTTTTCCCCCAGGTACCCATATAGGCCAAACTGCCTGCGCTGGGTTCAGCTATTCCAAAATTAGCTGTGAATATGCCTTGATAAAGCCCAAAAGAGAATTAAAAAATTTTGGGCGTTTTTTGCTATTTTGGGAATAAATGAAAAATTTGGGTTTTACCCCCTTTGGTTTGGTTTACTTTTTTTTTTAAGTTTATTTAAAATTTTTAAAGCCATGAATTCGGAGATTGATGATGGCTGCATCTATTGAGAGTGATTTTTTTTTTTTTTGAGGAGTGTGATGATTAAAGCCAAGGATTTTAGCGTCTATTGAAAACTGTAAGGCCAACATGTGGCACAAAATGCTGTTTAAACTACTCAAACAAATATACAAAAAAATAATGGGATCCTAGGAACTGTATGTTAACAAAACCGCTCAACATCAGGGACTGCAGGCATAAAAACCTCGCCGAAAATACATGTTAGGGGGGGAGGTTGGACCCTTTTTTTAAGCCGTAAAACCCAAAATAAAGCCCCTAATTTTGAGTTTGATTTTTTTAACACTTTTGTTTATGGGGAAATTGTAACGGGGTTTAAAAGTTTTTGTCTGATCTGCAGAGAAGAATTTTAAATAAATGATTTCTTTCACAAAATCAGGTGTTTTTTAAAAAAACAAAAGGGGCCACATGTATGAAAACTGTCGGGGGTCAAAAATTTCACTAGGGTTTGTCCAACAAAACCAACGCCCCTATAATTTTTCAGGGGGGCCCTATATAAAAATGAAAAGGGGCGCTCTGTTTGGGTTGCAAGGCCCAAAAAAAGGAGTTTTAGATCTAGACAGGTGGGCCCTTTTTGGAATTAAAATTTTAGATGCAAAATGATTTTCAGGGTTGCCCCTTAAAAAATACGGGACTTTGGGGCCCCAAGGGGGAAAAAAAAGAAAAAAAAAACTGATACCTTCTTACCTATCCCCTTCCACTCTAAGGGTAACAACAATTTGCTTTTCTTCCCTTCCGGGTTCTCATCCTGACACACTGGAGAGGAAATGTGAATGGAACCGAAGACTTTCCTCTGTGTTGGGATGAGAACCACAAGTAAAGAGGAGCTGATCGACGGGAACTCCAGGAGGCAGCGGTGGGGGACAGGTAGATAAGTATCAGTTTTTTTTTTCTTTTTTGCACTCTAGCCCCAGTGTCATGTAATTTTCTTAAGTGAAATCCTTTTAACATAGAAGTCTTACAAATTAGTGACTTAAAGAGGTTGTCCCAACTGTGCAAATTTAAGGCTGAGTTTCCCTGGCAAAATTTTGCTGATCATTGCAGGCCCCTGCTTCTCGCTACAAGTTAAATGTTGTACCAAAATCATGCCAAGTTTTGACCAAATCATAGCCGCTTCCCCACAGCATAAATTTTTTCTGGCTCATAAATGTGGTTCACCAGCCTGGAAGCCCTGCATGGCACATATATGTGCCATAATAAAGCATATAGAAATGGGATATCTTTAAATGACAACCCCTTTAAAAGGGGCCCGTATTCATATTGGGGTTTTTCAATCTAGTGCCCAAAATTTTTGAGTAGGGCAAACTTTTAAGGGCATTGAATTCTAACACCCTCTTATTCTTCATATCAGATGGAGGGAGGTTGTAAATGTTAGAGAGCAACATCAATACATTTGATTCACATGCATTCCCCATCTTGAAATTTAAAAAATTTAAAAAATTTTCCCGGTAAAAGGGGCATCTGCCCTAAAAGGGGGGCATTAGAATCTTTTCTGTATTATTGGGATCTGTACCCAAAATAAAAAGGTTTTGGTTCCTATAAAATTTTTGTCATTTTTTGGATCCAGTCCCCTTCGAAAGTGCAATTTACTTTTAATATGTATCTAAAAAGAGGTTTATCTAATCCACGCTTGCTGACCTTGAAAGATTCTTTAAACTCTATGCCCAGTTCTTTTTAAAATGGGCAACCCCCACCCTTCCTTAAAAAGGGGTTTGGGCTCGCTACAAAAGATTTTCCTTTTTTTGTTAAAAAACTTTAAAGACCCAAGTCCTTTACAAAGTTTTTCCCTTAAAAATATCCCCACCTATTCCTGGATAACCCCCCTTGTAAGGGCTGCAGACCTTTTTAAACTCTCCTGATAGGCTGTCAGGGGCTGGTCGCTTAGCTGCAGACCTGTTTCCCCCTCTCTCCTGAAGGCTGTCAGCGCTGGCGCTATAGCTACAGGACCTGTTCCAATTTTCCTGAAACGGCCCGCCATTTCGGGGCTACAAATACAACCGGGGCAACATGTATGAACGGGGGTGCGCCAGGAGTCCCGGGGTAATTTTTTAGCCTACATCAGGCGCAGTCCCTTTGCAAAAGTTTTACAAACGCCCGTTTCTCCAGTAAACAAAGGGGATTAAAAGAGGGGCAAAACGGCACTTTGTAATCGCCTGACTTTGGGGGAAAATTCTGGAGGCGGGGCGTTTTAGATTTTCCCTACAACAAAGAAATTTAAAATTTTTAGGCAATTTCTCGGCGCATAACTGCCAGAAAAAGGGAAAAACCCCTTTCCCAAAATGGTATTCCTGAGCCAAAAAAGTTTTGTTAGCGTTTGAATGTGCGTGGGAAACGGGTTTTTCCTCAGCAGCTCATTTCTGAAGGGCCCGAAAAAAGCCAATAAGTTCAAAAATGAAACTGAGAAAATAGGACTGAGGTAATAATCAAAAGAAAAACCCCTTTAAAATACTTATGGACAATGCATTTTTTTTTAAAAATCCCGCTTTTTTTTGTTCACAAAAAAATTTAAAAGCTTTAAAAAAGTAATCAAAACAACCAATTTCCCGCTTTCATTGTTTCTAAATTTAAAAGTTTTTGGTTTTCTTTTTGGGGGAAAAGAGGGAGAATTTTAATATGTGTGTAATAGAAAATTGTATGATTTTTCCCCAGATATGCCCAAAAAAGCTAAAAACATTATAAAGGGGGAAAAAAACCTTTTAAAGGGGGTTTAAACCCCCACAGACAAAAAATTGATGTGGGAAGCTTGAAAATGAAATAATAAACATTTTCATAATTCATCAGTATTAAAAATTCTGTGCCATTTTTGTTTTATCTGCTTTCTTGTGATCCATAGTGTACAACTCGTCTCCAGGGGATACGAACCCGTGGGTAAAAGGGGTCCCAAATCCTGGGCCCAAAAAAAATGGCCTAGCAAAAAAATTTAACCCCTTTCCCTTTCAAAAGGGACTATGTCAGTCTCTTTTTCCCGCTTTTGTAAAACCAAAACAACCCCTCACCCGCTGAGCGAGTGTTCAACCCCAAATTTTCTGTCAAAAATTTTATTTCCCGCCTTTGTTCTCCTTTAGCTTTTTGTCAAACAGTCACATAAAAAAAAGAAAAAAAAAATCAATTTAGGGATGTTTTACTGAGAAAAAAAAAAAAAACACCAATTTTGACCCAATACAAATATTTGATCAAGCAAAAAATGGGGAACAATTGAGCTACTTTTTTGCTTTTCAACTCTTTAAAAATAGACCTTTTGTTTTACAATTTTGAGCACAATGGGGGGGAAAGGGGATGCGATTTCCAATTTCCCCGCTGTTTCACAAATATTCCCGTTTTTTTAGAAAAATTTTACGGACACTTTTTGAACACACGAAAGGGTGAAGAAGGATGAACCAGGTTTGAAAATGGGCCAAATTGGTTGGGAAAAAAAAAACCCTTTAAAATACTTTGTGACCCGATACTACAAATATTCATTAAAATTTTTTTCTTTCTATAAATTACCCGCGGGGCCCTAGTGTTTTTTTGTGGGGTTTTTCCCCCTGGGGAAAAGGGGGGGTACTTTCTAAAGGGGTTGTTTTTTGGAAATTGGAGGGGAAAATTTTAAATGTAGCAGCTAGAGTCAAAACAGCTGGGTTTTGAAAACCAAATGAAGAAAGATAAAATTTAAAAAAAAGGACTACAAAAAAAATACTATTATTCAATTGGGCCCATTTTTCTAATAACCTTTAAACGAGTTTGGTACAATTTAATCTGCCCCTACTAAATTTCATAGTTTAAACCCGAATGAGTAAAATTTTATTTAAAAATTTTAAAATTTAAAAATTCAAATTGGGAAATTTTTTCTGTATACACCTTTTCATTTACACCCGGGAGGGGTAATTTATTTTTTAAAATTTTGGCTCATTTCATGGGGTTTTTTTTCAGAAAAACATTCATCTCCAATTTTTGTTCTTATATAAAAATTCAATACATTTCTGGGATAAAAATACATTTAAAAGTTTTAAAAAAGAAATTTAATTACAATTTAAATAAAAAAAAATCCTGCTTTTTTTTAAACTTGGGGGAAAAAAAAAATTTATTTGGGGAAAGAAAAATTGAAAAATCATGAATTTAAATTTTAAAAAATTTTGATTTTAGGGTTTTCCCCTGGGTTTTCTTTCAGGAGGGGAAAGGGCCCAATGGGTATATTTCCACCCCTCCTCAGAAGGATACCTTTGCAAGAACCACTCCCAGGGGAGATTTTTGTTTGCCCCACCCCCATGCAACAAAAATTTTAAAAGGGAAACTCGCTGAAAAATATAATGGTTGTAGCAGTTTCTACAAATGCAATAATTCTTTCCTTCTCATTTTAAAACTATGTTACTAACTAAAAAAAAAAAGCATCAACACAACATATATTTTACATCAGTACACCATAGAATCGGGCTGTTTATTTGGTCCAATTAGCTTTTAAAAAGAAGATCAAATGGTTTATTGTAAGGTTAGGGTTAAAGCCTATATATAAAAAATTGCTGTACTAATTTGGGTTGTCTATTTTGGGAAAAACCTCTTTTTTTTAAAAAGTTGTCCTTGTCTATAAGACAAAGCATGAAACAATTTTACCATGTAGTATCCACAAATTACTTCATTTTCCCTGAAGGAGGCTGCCACAGTTCGTTTCCCCCGGGAAAAATGCAGAGGTTAACATTACTCATAGGGGGTTTTCCAGATGTCATTTTATTGTAGCCACCATGAATGAATGAAAAAGAGCAAAAATGGATTGGGCCCAGAAAACAAAGGGGGGTTCCCAAGCTTTTAAATTTAAACCCCCTTACCATCTCCCATTGTGTTAAAATAGAATATGACTCCATACTTACCTTTAATCACACATTTAGCCTCCAGGTCCTTGGGTTCCCCCTTGGTCTTTCACCCCCCATCTTAAGAGCCCCAAAATTTGAAATTTGATGTGTCACTTTATGTGGAATAACTTTTTTCACATTTTTACCTACCATTGATTCAGAGATTTTTTCTCACACTATTGGGCCACTATCTAAAACTGCTTTTTTCTAAGACTTTTTTGTTGTCATGCAAAAATTTTAAACATTTGGTCCAAAAAGTCCTTTTTTTTGTGAAAAAAACAAATAGCGGGGGAAAAATTAGAAACATTTTTCCATTTCAAAATTCAAATATTTTGCATTAAGACAAAGGGGTTATTCCACTCAAAATAGTTTCTATTAGATCTTCATATGTCTACTGGGTTGGGATAATTTTTTTGGTTTTTTTTTTGACATTAGGGGGTTACAAATTTAGTAGTAATTTTAAATTTTTCAATAAAATTTGCAAATACATTTTGTTAGAGACCATCCGTTCTGAGTACTTTGATTTGGCCCTTTTTGTGATACCCCAATAAAATTATTTCTTAAGATACTACACCCCCTTAAAAAATTTAAACGCTTTTTGGAAGTGTGTTAACCCTTTAGGTGTTTCACGGGAATTAAAGCAAAGGGGAGGAGAAATTTCAAAATTTCCCTTTTTTTGCAAATCTTCAATTTTTACCCATTATTCACAAGAACGTGGTAGATGAGACCAGGTAAATTCAATTTAATACTGATTCCCTAGGTTCTGATAATTTCAGAGATATCCCATATGTGGTTCTAGTGCGCTATTTTGCTCAACCACAAGCCTCAGAATAGGAGGAGCACCTACTGGACTCTGGAGTCTCATTTTGATTCCGACTTTATTTAGGTGCCATTTCAGATTTGTGGACACCCTAAGGAGCTAAAACTTGATAAACACCCCTAAAAGACCCCATATTGGAAACTAAACCCTTTAAGGAATATATCCAGGGGTGTAGTGAGTATATTTACCCCACTGGTGTTTCACAAATTTTTTAGCGTTAGGCTGTTAAAATGAAGAATTTTTTTCCAACAATCTGCAATTTTAGCTGAAAATGTTTAATTTTTACTAAGAATCCTGGAAAACAAAAACTGAAATGTTGTTAAGCAATTTCTTCCAAGTTTGGCAATACCCTACATGAAGGTGTAAACTGCTGTTTGGGTGCATGGCAGGGCATATAAGGGAGGGAGCGCTGTTTGGCTTTTTGAATGCATATTTTGGTGGGTGTCATGTCGCATTTACAAAGCCCTCAAAGTAGCAGAACAGGTGAAACCTTCCAGAAGTTACACCATGTTGGGTTCAACACCCCTCATGGATCTCAGCTAGGAGTGTATTATGCATTTTGGGTGCATAGGTGTTCCATAGTTTTTTTTGGCATTGGGCCATGAAAATGGGGGGAAAAAAACGCAGTTTCGTCATTGTTTTTTGGGTTTCAATTTTACAGCGTTCGCTGTACGGGACAAATGACAAGATAACTTTACTATGGGGGTCAGTACAATTACAATGATATAAATTTTATATAGGTTTTAATGTTTTATTACTTTTACACAATAGAAATATGTCTATAAAAAATTGCGCTTTTATGTTGTCATAGTCTGACAGCCATAACTTTTTCTGTGTACAAAGCTGATTATTTTTTTGCAGGATTAGTTGACGTTTTTATTTGTACCATTTTGGGGTGCACATGATGCTTTGATCACTTTTTATTAGGTTTTTGTGAGGCATTTTGAACAAAATACAGCAATCCTGGTTGTGGTTTTTTTTTACCCAGCGGTCACCGTATGGTATAAATGACAAGCTAGCTTTACTCGACAGGTCAATATGATTACAGCGATACCCAATTTGTATTTTTTGTTTTATTGCTTTTACACAATAAAAACACTTTTATTCAAAAAGGAAAACACGTTTTTCCATTGTCGTAGTCTGAGACCCATAACTTTTTTTTTATTTTTCTGTGCATGGAGCTGCGTAGGGCGTGTTTTTTGTGGGATGAGTTGACATTTTTATTGGTATAATTTTTGGGGAACAAGAGTTTTTGTTTGCTTTTAAATCTGTTTTTTGGAAGGCAGAATGAAGAAAATACTGCAATCCTAGTAGTATTTTTTATTTTTATTTTTAACAGTGCTCACTGTGCAGTATCCATGACAAGTTAGTTTTACTCCCTGGTTCGAGACAATTAGGGCGATATCCAGTTTATATATTTTTTTTTTATGTGGAAGCACTTTTATTTTCAAAAAAGCGTTTTTATTGTGTAAAGCAATATTTATGCATCGCTGTCTTCTAATAGCCATAACTTTTTTATTTTTCCGTATACAGAGATGTGTAAGGGTTTTATTTTGCAGGATGAACTGACATTTTAATTGGCGCAACTTTGGTGTTTATATGAGTTTTTGATTGCTTTTTATTCCATTTTACAGTATGTGCTGTGGAATGAACAAAAATCGCAATTATGTGACTTTTTTTTTACGGCATTCACCGTATGGGTTAATTAATGTGATATGTTTGTATGGTGGGTCGTTACGCACACGGCGATACCAAATATGGTTACTTTATTTATTTTTTATCTTTTTTTGGGCGATTGCAGTTTACAAAGGGGAAAAGGGCGGTGTACGTTTGTTTTATTTTATTTTTCATGTTTGTGTTTTACTTTTTTTACTTTGTTTTTTACTTTCTCACATTTTTTTCACTTTTCCCCATAAGGGGTTTGTAACCGCGATCTTCAGATTGCTGTTGCAAGGCAGGCCAGTACACAGGATTGCTGCTGTGTACTGGTCCCAATGGTGACTGTCAATCACCATGCCCACAATGCATTGCAGGCAAGGTGACGTCACCACACAGCCCGCATGCTTCAGGCCATGGTAGGTCGCGATAATGAAGGATTAATCACCCGCATCTAGAGCTCACTCCGGCCGTGGGTGATGCGGCATGAGGCCAGCGATAATTTACACAATCCACACGATCGCCAGGACGTACTCATATGTCCATTTGCGGGAACGTACTTCCCGCTAGGGCGTATGAGTACGTCCTATGTCGGGAAGGGGTTAACTGATGACATCATGTTCATGGATCACATGATGTAGCAGCCAATCATTGATCTTTGTGGTCACATGCTGAGGTCAGAGACTGGTTGCATAATCATGTGATTCATGAACGTGACTTCGTCAGTGAGCGGCTGGAAGGGAGGGGGTACTTGAGATCTGGCAATGCTGGTGCTGGTTTGGTGGTGATGGGAGAGGTAAGTATCTGGTCATTTTCTATTGGAAGGTGCTAGGATGGTTTTAAAACGTCTTGGCCTCTACTTTAGGCAGGACAGAAGGTCTTTTGGCCCTGTTCTTGAGATAGGTCGGGACTGCATCTATCAGAATTTGTGTCATATCCTATGGATATTCCATGTATGTCTGAGCTAGTAATACACCTTTAAGTACAATAAATATAATTTCCTAATCCACGATGCTAAACCTAGTCTCATTCTATTAATTTTAACTCCTCAGCAGTTTGCCAGATTTCTGAAAAGCCTGTAAGTCATGAGCAGCGAAGATCTTTCTTCCTGTTGAGAGATGTTTACCTTGCAGTTTTGCCCCTTTTGAAGTCAGTGAGAGAGATTTATCAGTAAAGCCATAAGATGCATGCATTAAGCAGTCATTGAGAATGGTGCAAATTGCACCAAATCTATCAACATAGTTATTGGCATTTCTTAGTACAGGAAAAAAGGGAAACAGTGATGTTTCAGTGCAGGAATAATACATTATCCAGAAATAATGCAGTACAGATATAATACATACAATGACATCATAATGCAGTGGTAATAAATAGTGTTGAGCGATTATTATCGACAAAGTTGAAATCGGCACAGTTTTTATGGTGATCGGATTTTTTAGATCATGCGATAATTTAGGTTAAAATCGGTGCACTTTCTTTTAAGATCACCCCATTTTCGGCGCCCCCTGAAATTTTTGGGGGGGCCAGAAATCAGATTACAAAATAGGGCAGGGGTGAGATGTGTGTGCGACGTCATGACTGGGAGGGTGTATGGGGGACCGATTGGCAAAAAAAATCACAGGGCCCTGGGTTTTTAAAAATTTAAACAGCTTTTCCCTGTTCAGCCTCGTGTCTTTTGGTTCAGGGCAGAAGGCTTTGCGCTCTGCTTGGGGTCCAAACAGCTCAGCGAAATTTTTCTATTTTGACAGAAAAAACCTTTTAAACTATTGCCGTGTCCTTAAAATTTAGTTAGATTAGGGGTTTTTTTAAAAAGTTTTATATAGTTAGGTAGTAAAATTTTTAAAGGGCATCTACTGCTTTTAAAGGGCCCCCTTTGGGGGGAAGCGGGGGGGGGGCCCCCAGGGGGCGACTCAGACAAGTCAAAAAGATTACGGGAAATAAAGTTTACCAAGACTTAGTGTAGAAAATTGGAAATTTAGCTTTATTTTTATTAACAGTTTTCTTTGAAATTTTTCCGGGGTTTTGGGCACCCTTTGAAACTTATAGGAAAACACATCTTTTTCTGGGAAAATGAAAGGTCTTTTTAAAATTAGATGCAAAACTCCACTTTTATTATCAGTATACTTTTTTCCGGGATAGGTGTTCATTTTCAATTTTCCCCATTCCACCTTTGTTGAAAACCCACCTTGTATTTAAAAATTTTAAGAATCCAGAAAGGTCAGCACAGGTTGATAGGTCCCAAAAAAAAATTCCCTTTGAAAATATCCAAAATAAAATTTACAGTTACGTTTTTTTTCCCCTTTGGCGCACTAAGCTTTGTTCTTTGGGGGCACCTTGATTTAAAATGTGAATACTCCCAATTTTTGGGGTCCCACAGGTGAATTGTTGGTGCCAAAAAAAAAACCATTTTTTTTTCCCGGGGAATCATTTAGTTACGTGTTTTTTTCATTTGGCGCAGGCCGGTTTTGCTGATAGTTTCTACTTTCCCAGTTAAATTTGAATACAGCAATTTTTTTAGTCCCCACTGGTAAATTGATAGGTGCCAAAAAAACCTTTTATTACCCGGGAAAAAATTTTCGATACGTTTTTTTTTGGCACTTTTCCCTTTGTTCAGTTTTGTTGATGAGCCACCTTCCCATTTAAAATTTTTGGAACCCAGAAAATTGTTTTTAGTTCCCAAATGGTAAAAGTTTTGGTGCCAAAAATTAATTTAAAAATTTTCCGAATCCCATTACAGATACTTTGTTTTTTGATTTTGGGCGAAACTACGGGCCTTTGTTCATTGGGGGCCCCTTGCACTTAAATGTGAAAATTTGCAATTTTTTGTCACCACGGGGGAATTGATAGGTCCCAAAAAAATTTTCCTTTTTTTTTACCCGAAAAAAATTTCGGGATACGTTTTTTTTTCACTTTGGCGCGGGCCCCGCTTTTTTGTTTGATCTACTTTGCTTTTAAATTTGAATCCCAGCAATTTTGTAGTCCCCACAGGTGAATTGATAGGTGCCAAAAATACCTTTTATTACCCCCTAATTACAAGATACTTTTTTTTTTGGGACTTTGGGGCACAAAACAGCTTTGGGTTCTTTTGGGCACCTTGAAATTTAAAATTGTAAATACTGCAATTTTTTAGTCACCACGGTGTTTTGATGGGTTTCCCAAAAAAAATACCTTTTTTTATCCAAAAAACTTTTCAGATACTGTTTTTTTTAAACTTTGGCGGGGGCCAGTTTTTGGGTTGATAGATCTAACTTTGCATTTAAATTTAAAATCCAGAAATTTTTTTTTGATTTGGGGGTTTTGGGAATACCCGGGTGATTTGCCGCCCTTTTAAATAAGGACTTTCAAAACTCTTCCTACCTTTAAAAATTTGTATTTTTTTAAAACATGGGCGAAATTCAGGTGGTAAGCGAGCAAAGGGGGGGTAGCACGGGGGGGTTTTTAGGGTACGAGAGAAGGGGCTCCTTCCGGGTGCTGGCGACAACACGCCTTTCCGCGGTTTAAACAGTTGCAGGACCGTCGGGCCCCCTCATCGCTGGGTCCCGGGCCCTTTTGAATCTCAGTAACGCCCGCGTCGGGCAACTGTCCTTCAGGGTTAATTTCCCAAAATGCATTCCAGCGTTTACCTCCTCGTCCTTTCCCCGTCACGGCCCCTTTAATTTTCGTCATCGCATCAAAAAGCTTTCCCTCCAAAATGAAAAAAGCCCAAATTTTCAACTGTTTTACCCCCACTGTGGAAAATCCATTTTCTTTTAAGACCTCTTGATGACAAAAATGCGGTTGGGGGTCAGAAGGCATGTTAAAAAAATCAAGAGGCCAAAAAGGATTTTTCTTGCTCTGGGCGCCAGTTAAAGATGCCATCAGGGAGGAGAAGGGAAAGGGCCCGGGCAATCGGCAAAAAATCCCGGGGGGGGGCAACGCCTTGGTCCCCCTTTTTTTGTAGCCCGCCCGCTCCCGGGTGCAAAAAATGGGCAGGACGGAAAAAAGTCACCCGTGTTGATGATGATGGTGACCCATAGGGGGAAAACCCAAATGGTTTTTTTTCAGTAGAATTTTCTTTTCGAGCGCTTTATCACTGGACGAGGGGGAAGATGATGGGTTTGTGTTTAGTACGGGTTCTGCCCCAAAAAAGGGGAACCGAGGGGTCGCGGAAATTTCCCCTGATATGATTCCCCCACCCCAAAGGTCAGGGGCAAACCCCGCTCCCCCGCTTTTATCGCCCGTCCAAAAGGGCCGGGGCCCCTCGAGCCTGGGCCTTTTTTTGACCCAAGCCTTTGATTACCAGCGATGGCTATGCCCCCTTTGCCGTAAAAAAGCATAAGTAGAAGCAAAAAAACTTTGGTGGTTAACCCCCACCAACATGGGTTTTTCAAAATGCAAAAGGGGAAAGCATGGTTGAAATTTGGAAAGGCCCAACACTTGGCCAAAAAAAGGCCCCGACCGACGCCGGGCCCCCCAATTTACTTTTCAACCCCCTTTTCTCCCCCTCCCCCACCAAAAACCAAGGTTCCTCAGTTTCCCTTTTCTTCGAGTCATTTTATCAGGGGGGGCAGCCTCCGTTCAGCCTCCCCCCGTTTGGCCCCAGTTTTCCACCAGCACCCCCAGAGACCCATCCATACCCTTTTCCCTTTGCCGTTTGCGACCTGCCCCGGTTCCGCGGGACCAGTCTAGCAGCCAGCCTTTGTCTTCCCGGTTTGGGGCAGAAGAAACCTAACCCAACCTTCCCCCCAAAACCCCAAAAACCCCGAATGTTCGGCAAATTTCCCGGTTTTTTGGCCCTTTGGGAAAAGTTTGGGCCCTTTTCCCTTTTTTTGGTTTCAGATGGGTTCCGCCACGTCATGGCCCTTGCCCCGCCCCCCAAACAGTGCCCAGCGGCATTTTTTTTGCCAGAAAAACCGTCCCCGCCCCTGGCCCGCAAGTGCATCTAAAATTTAAAACGTGTTGGGCTCATCTGTGTCCGGGGAAAAGTTTTATTGACCACCGACACTGGATAGGGAAGCAGGACAAGGCCGCTATATCTCTGTTGGGGCAGTCAATGGGTGAGTGGGGGGGATGTCCCCGGGGGGGAACGGTGGTCTCAGGCTCGGCGCACGCTCTTTAAAACCGCATTTTATGGGGGTTTTTTTCCCCCAAGGTTATCTGGTGGCACACGTGGCCGAGAAACCCGGCCGTGTTGAAATTAATCCCGTCTTGGGAACAATTTCCCCATACAGGTCAGGAGTTTTGGACGGTCTCCCCAACCCAAAGGGCCCCTGCGTGGGGGTGCAAAGAACCCTTTTGCCCGGCAAGGGGGGGTGTGCGATAAAAGGTTCGAAATTTGCTGGCCCCCCTTTAAAATCGGTAAAGGGTGGAGCACATCCCTTGCCTGGCAAAAGTCATGAACCTTGTGTCCAGAAAATTTTTAAAGAGCTACTCCCCCGGGGGGAATGGGCCCGGGAGGAAAGGCTCGAAGGGCCCAAGTTCGCACTTCAGTCGTTTTGCAAACCCGCTTCGGGCCCCCCTGGCTGCAATTTTTCAGCGTCAGTCGGCCCCCCCCGTCAACCGTCTAAATTTTTGACGTTTGGGAACCGCTGGAAACCACCCTCCCATAACTCCGGGTTTTGTGGGAGCAGCTCAATGCCTTTTCCGGGCGAGAGTGACCATGGCCGGAAAAAAGGGGCGGTTTGGACCTCGGGGTGTTGAGCCAACCGAGAGTGGAGGGAGGTGAAAGGGGCTCTGCACCATTCCCTTTCCAGTTTTGAAAAGCCCACCAAAAAAAGGTCAGTGCGGCAATGCCAGCATGAGGATTGTGGGTGATCTTAGTTCTGGAACCGACTTGGGGCACTCTGAAAAAAAAAAGGTCCCCCCCAGGGGACGGAGGGGGGAGACGGACACGATGCGGACACCGGGGCCTTTTTTCTCCCTTTAAATCCCAAGGCCGACAGTTTCACAATTTTTATCGGTTTTATTAGGCAGTGGTTCCGGGGGCCAGGCTTAGTGGCCAAGGGGGGCGCATCAGCCTCTCAGGGTGATCATTGAGGCAAGTCAGGGGGTATTGGGAAACTGTGCCGGGGCGCGGGGGCAGGAGGAGGGAGGAGGTGGGGAAATTCCCCGGGCACCCATGTTACCCAAAAACCCTGCCCTTGGGAAAGAGGTTGGCGGGGAATTTGAGGCGGAGGGGAAGAGAGGGGAAAATTTAGTTTTTTAGTGCCCCCCCGAACCCCGGGCTTGGGAAATCAAGGGTTCCATTCTCAAATGAGTGCTTGGATGCTCCATTTCCCCCAACATGATCTCGCATTTTAAAGGCCCTCATAATTTAAACAAAAAGTTTAAATGGGTGGCCCCCTTTCCCGGATCCCCCCCCTACAAAAAAAACTCAGCCTTTCCTTCCCCCACCCAAAAAAGAGAGTAAAAAAGCAGGAAAAAGGGGGACCTTGCTGGATTGACAACTGGAGACTCTGTTGCGTCCCGCTTCAAATTCCCCCAAAAATCCCCGGGTGGAAAAAACTCACGAAATGACAGCAGTAAGTGGGAAAGTAGGCGTAAACGGCAAACAGCAGCAAGGTTGGGGGGTGGGGGGAAAAACCCGGGTGGGTGACCTCTGGCAATCTTTGTTTACCCACCTCACCAACCATGCAATGCAGGGGGACCCCAACCAACACCCCAGGGATCAGCTTTTAAAATCATGGTGCACGGGCTATCTGCGTTTCAACACCCATGTTTTTTATGTGTTCCGGGGACCCAAAAGGGCTTTGGGGATCCCAAAAATGGGGGAAGGGGCCCCGGCTGGCTCGTAAGCCATAGAGGTGTTGTTTCCCGCCCCCAAACAGCCAGGGTTTTTCTGAGCGGACCTTCAAACACAGCTGGAGGAGTCATTTCAGGGCATCGTATCCCGGCCCTTTCCCCAGTAATTGGATCGTTTGACTTTCATCCCAAAATTTAATCAGGCAAAGGATCTTGATGTGTTTTGGGTCCCAAAATTTCCGGGGGTCAACCCATTATTGCCCGGGCTACCCTTTACTTCCGTTTCAAAAAAGAAAAGGTCCTTTTTGAAAACTTTTTTTTAAAAGATCATTTCTTTAACTGGGAATTTTTTTTTTCTTTTCCCAACAGTTATTTTGCTTTTGTTTTCCCGTGAGGAGAAATGTAAAAGACAGCAAGGTTTCATGACCAAAAAACCCTTTTCCTTTTACTCACTTTTATCTTAAGAAGTTTTCGCATTGGGCAATGGTTTTTTAGGTCATGTTGTGTGAGGGTTTCAGCTTAATTTTTTGGGGTTCCCTTTGGGGAACCGAAATGTGGTTTTTTTGTGGCATTCTTTCCCCCCCCAATTTTTAATAGTGGTGAGGGGAAATCATATTTTTTAATTTTTTTTGGGGTTTTGTAGCTGTGGATTTCAACCAAATTTTCATGTCCCCCTTTGGGAAAAGAAATGTGGGTTTTAAAAAGGCATTTCTCCTTTCACAATTTTTTAAAAGTGGCTGAGAAGTTTTAAAATTTTTAATTTTTTGGGGTCTTAGCTGTGAGAATTCACCCAAAA